>BMAC01001344.1:98506-135662 GCA_014905375.1 Phtheirospermum japonicum
GAAGAGAGAGAAGAAAGAAGAGAAAAGGGGTAACATCAGAAGGATGATATGAACTATATTTGAACATATACCAATGTGGGAAGGCAGAGGTCCATTCTCTCGCTGGGAGTTGAAAAAGTTTAGGATCGTGGGTTTGAGAAGCTTTGATAGATCAAAAGGGGTCTGGTTCAGGACAGCTATTTTCTCACTCAGATGGGGTGATCTGTCACTCCGGGATATACGGACCTGGGGGTGAAGGTAAATAATGGGCTCAGTGGGAAAGCCCCAGTCCTCCGAGCTCTGGACGAAGAAGAACTTCTTCCTCCAGCTCTTATGGGAAGATGGAAGACCAGTTAAAAAACGAACATCCACTCGTCCGGAGAGATAGAAAAAACCTGAAGAACTTTTCACCTGGAATAGGGAAAAGAAAAGCTGAGCCGTAGGAACAAGGCCAGCGTACTGGGCCGCAAGGTGAAATCCGGCCATGACGCGGAAAGCGTTTGGTAAAAATTGTTGGACCGGAATTTGATACAGTCGGGATACGGCCAATATGAAAGGGTGAACCGGTAGGCTCAGCCCTGCGTGGAATTGGTCCACGTAGAAGGTTAGGTGGCCGGYGGGGGGCGCTGAGGCCCTCTCGTCAGGCGCTGGACTGGTAAAAGAAAACCGGTCGGAGATAGGAAAAGTGGCACGGATATCCCTAAGTGTATTAGTGCTAACTATGGAGGATATATTATCAAGGAAATGGGGCACTTGAGCCATTATGGGCCTCTCCACCGGGACCATCGGCAATGACTCGGATGAAGATAAGTTTATGGAGGAGGTGGAATTCGCCGGGGAACTAGAGGGAGTTCCCTCGGAGGAATTGGTAGGGGAAGTTGACATAATTGAAAAATTAAGGAGAGGTGAAAGAAGTACCTGGTTGAAGATACCTACGAGGATTTGAGTAGAGTAGAATCGTGGAAATCGTCGTAGACGGCGAAGAAACTAAGAGGAGAAATTTGGAGAATATGAAAAAAGACTTGAAAAGAAATAATGAGGGGAATTCGAGAATTTGGGAGATGAAATTTTAAAAATAAAGGGGAAAAGGGAAGTTTGGAGGGACAAAAGGAAGTTGATAATTTTTGAAAACGAAAATCAAGGAAAAGTGGGGTTTGATGAGATCCTCGCATTTAATGCGGACAGAGGAACAGTACCCTAGGCAGTGAGCTGGAGCGCTAACCGTCTTAAAATAGGACGCGTGCCGCTGACCAATCATGTACAGTACTTGGAAGGACGTGTGATTATGGTGACCATTTGGGGATACGAACCGACACCACTAATGCCAATAATTAGGGCTGTTTGGCAGGAGGATATCTTGGGATTCCCCAGTACGAGAAGTCATAAAAAACAAAAGGGCCACATTTATTTCGAAGGAGCCCAAGAAGATTACTGATCTACCCCAACTGTTCGGGGGGAGGAGTTGATAGGGCAGGATATATGCCAGACCTGTATTGGGGTAGCTCTAACCCCCATATGGTCAACAAGATGCGGGRAAAAACAGCTATCCCTTGAGGTCCCTGACCTRGTCATCGGTAAGAACGTTAGAGGCCCGGAGATTATCTCCAGTCGAAGCCCTGGAAGTGGGGATTAGCCTGACCTGGGCAAAAGGCCTGGTTGAATCCCTTGAAAGATAGAACTCTCCCCTAGTATTAGCAAGAGTTGACTTGTTAAACAGCAGGGGCTAGAGGAAAGAGAAGACGAAGAACCATGGACTAGGTCGGACTGAGGAAGAGGAGTAAAGAAGATCTGGAAAGAGAGAACTGTTTCTCATATTCCCAACAAAGAGACAGGTGGGACCACTTGTCAGAATTTGTTGGATAACGGCCCTTAATTCACGCCATGTGTTCCTTGGATCCCGGCTGGGGTCCCCGGTAAGAAAAGCTATAAATATCTCAGCCTCAAGGCTGAGAGAGGTATGTCATTCTTCTAAGGTTTTCTCATTTTCTTCTTGGAAAACACCTCAAACGCTTACTGACTTAAGCATCGGAGAGGTTTTCACCGAAAAATCACCGGTGGTCCTTTCTAACTCTTGTTTGTAGTGCAGATCAGGAAGGTATTCAAGGCTTCAGGCAGTCTTAACATTGGTCATTTTTTGGGGTGAAACAGTGTTAATTTGGGGTGAACTTCTTATTTGATGGCAAATATATACTTTTTAATTTTATCTTGTTAACACTGCGATTTTCTTTCCTCTTGAATGGATTTTATAATTTTGCTTTATTACAGTTTCATCAAGTTGAACTAGTTTGGGTTACCCTTTTGATTTTTACAGATCTCTGAACAATAAGTGTGTGATGGTATGTCAGAATGGAACCTCTAGTATTATCTCGAATTATTTATTTCGATTATATATTTTTGGTTTGCGAGAATTTAGTGCCGGCATGTTCGCATTATGCTGTAAATGGAAATTTTAAACTTGCCATGCCATCTTCTTGTGGGTTGTTTGCTTTAACTTGTGGGGTTTCTGATGATAATCCGGTGAAGAAATATCAATCTTAACTAATTATTAATTATTGTGTGGGCTCTAAAAAAATATCAATCATTTTATGATTATTGTGTGGCCTTTGAACTTATTACTGATATCCGTGGTCTGCACACAGTTTATGATTCTAAATACAAATTATGCTGCAACTTATTGCACTGGGCTTTTTCTGGCTCGCCGTGTTCTGAAAACGCTCGAGATGGACACAGAGTACCAAGGCACTCAAGAGACTACTGGTGAGGATTACTCTGTTGAACCAGGAGAGAGCCGAGGATTACTCTGTTGAACCAGGAGAGAGCCAAAGGCCTTTCTGTGCTCTAGAAGTCTGTCAAGGATTTGGTTATGTTGTTGTTTGAGACTTAGCCCTTACTTCTGGGTTCAGCCTTGATGACCACGTTTGGCAACAGAATTCATAGGATGTTGAAGCTTGGGCTGAGCATTACTGAGGATGCTGGTGGTGATGATGTGGACATGCCTTCGTTGGAAAGGGCGTGGATGCCGATGTTGATGGCAGCAAGATGGAGGAGGTCGTCTAATTCGGCAGCCTAGGTTATGAATATTAGTTATTGTTTTTTGAAGTTTTTATTTTGTTTTCTTGTTTAGGTTGAACTATTAATTTGTTTAGATTTTTTTGAATGGTGATGGGAAAACATTGGTGGTGGTATGTTCTTTATATATGCAAGGGATTGCCATTTCTTAGCTGCTGATGATTTATTTATTGTGTTTTAATATGTTAAATAATGCAAAGGGTAAAAAAGTCAATTACCCATATAATCCATTTTAATCAAAGATAACAAACACAATATATGAAACCAATCCCCAAGTCACCAAAACCGTCATTATAAGAAACAAACATCAGACAATTTTTTTATGAATAGTGTGGACCGAGAATAGGAGATGAAATTATTCTATCCCATCACCCAAAATAAACGCGCCCTAGCTATACTGTTTTTTAGTATGAATAGTATTTGTTTTGATGATTTAATACAATCCGTTTGTTATATCAAGATAATTAAAATGAGAGTGAAAGATAACATTCGATCAAATAGGTGAGCATCACTCTTTATCGAGCTTTATATATATATATTATATAAGTAATAAAATAAACATTCACTTAAAACTAATGAATATAATTATTTAGAAATGAAGTTTTTGGCATCTATTTCAAGGGTACTTCACTTTTCATATAATAATTTTTTTTGCACACCATGAATTTCTAAATTCTCTGCACCGCCTTTTACATTTCCCAAAATTGGATAAAGCAACTTAACCTACCCAGGACCAATTAACATTTTATTTTATGAGTAATCGAATACAAGAGTACTATTTAGTAAAATTTTGAACTTGACGGTATTGGGCAACACTCTTGTTATGCCGAACTAACGGATCATCCGTTAGGCTAAAATTTCATATCAATATATTATAGTGCAAAAACCAATACATTATAATAAAAAACCAATACATCATAATACAAATAAATCACAGAACAAAAACCAATACATTAGCACGGGTCAGAGGTTTATGAAAACCTAATACTTTACAATAAAAAACCAATACATCACATTACAAAAACCAATACATTATAGTATCAGATCAGATGACCTAACGGGTCATGACCCGTTAATCTGGCCTAACACAAGTGTTTGCCAACTTTCAAATAACGAACACTCTATTAATTGCATGCTTTCACAATTAGTGGCCAATTGGAAGTCGAATGAAGCCCTAATATTCAAAAAAAAAAAAAAGAATGGTAAGATATAGCTAGGGGTGTGAAATAACAATAAGAAAGACAAAAGAAAATAATATTGAGGACTAGTGCATTTTAGTATATGAGTGATGTATATACTAGGAACTATCTTTATTAATCAGAGCAAAGACATTTCAATACGAATCATCATTCATTAATTCTATATAATTAATCAGGAATAAAGATTTCGAAAAACAACATTCAAACTTTCATCTCCTTGTAATGCAACATTGAGACACCCTTAGAAGAGGCAGCTAGTTGATCCTCTCCGGTTGCTGGCCAGGGCAACAAGGCATCGCACGCCCTCATCACCATCGGAACGGCGCTCGAGACGTCGGCAATTGGTAGCAAGCAGTTGGCAAGAAGTGTGTTGCTCGTGGATGTAAAATAGCTATCCCAATAATGTGGTGGTGGGATTTTATTAACTATTTCAAGATTTATCTCGAAAAGATCACCATCTTCTTCTTCTTCTATTTTGATAGCATGTGATTGGATTTTGTGGGTTGACTCAATAGGCTCCATGCTGCAAAATGGAACTCTTGTTGGGATCAACAGTTATATCTAGAGACTGTGCATTGTTTGTGTGGTGTTTATGGGCTTATAATTTGGATGATAATATGTATTTATATATATAAAAAAGAGGTGATGATGTATTTGTGGGGTTGGTGGATGGTGGAAATTAAGTTAGGGGGCTCTTCAACAAATCTAGTTACAACAAATCTAATTGGATATGGGGAGTTTGATTTGTTCAAGCTTTTGGGCTTTCCCAAACTAATCTTGGGCAATGTTGACTTATGAACAATTTACTTACATCAAGTCTTGAAATATTTTTGGCACTATAATTAGTTTATCTAATTCTTAGTGTGGGTCTAGTGGCTCTGACTCGGGGATCTAATTCAGTTTTATTTACGTCAAGTTTATAATATTGTCTCGATAAGTTGGATTTAAATCATGTTTGTCTTATCACTTAAAAAGCTCTCTTCCTTAAAGAATAGATAACTTGGAATAAAAAATGAAACACTATTTTGGAATAGAAAACCAATTTGTAATTTGTATTTGTATTTTTTGGCCTGGACGAGCATATGTTAATTACCTATTAGTTGGCTCAAAATTTGTCATTGCTTCCAAACAAATTACTTCTATTTTATGCTGATCGCAATGTGTTGTCATATCTGACGGTCGATATGTTGTTGCAACCGTAGAGGAAATTGTGGCCAGAACTGTATATTACATGATGCTTAAAAGTATATATGGAGCTGTTGGGAAGCAAAAGTCAAGCAGGGTTAGCCCTATCTACCTCAACTTATGGCAGAGATTATAGAATTAACAATTGTGGGAGTCAGAACAGGTAGCAAACACATCTAAAACTGAACTAATTGTATATAGTTTATATATAAATTTAAAAAAAAAAATTATATATCATTTGGGCAAAATCTAAGTTCATCATATTTGAAAGATATCTTGATTGTGTAAAGTTTCTTTTTTTTCAAAATACGAAATCATGTGTTTTTAATAATGGGAACCCGCATACAATAATCATAATCTTGATCCAATGTCTCATTTAATTAAGTTGAAAAAAGATGTTATAAATCGGTAACACCCACTGGTACGTTTTATGCGAACCATGTGAAAACTTTATTACATAAAATATAATAAGAAATGAATTACAAATATGAAGGCTCTTTTTGGTCTGTAATTAAGTAGTGATTGTGAAGTTGCTTGGTTAGTAATTAAGTAATGATTGTGAAGCTTTTTGAGGAGAATGTGAGAAAATGTTTTTGATACGTGTGTGTATTAATAGATAATTACATAGGAAATGTACTAATGGTCATGTTTAAGTAATTAGTAAGATAGTTGATTGTATTAGTTGTTGATAAATAACTTATTTGATTAGTTGTTTGTATAAAAGTATTTGGTATATATTTGAGAGTCGATAGTTTTTTGATCGTGTAAAATAAGAGTATTTACAAAACTCATCGTTGGGTATTTCTTTTATTAAATAATATAAATTTATAATATATTGAATAATTAAACTAACTTTTACAGAAAAATAGTCATTCTTTAAAATTTATTATCTATAAAAATTTCTTGAGTCACAAATTCTTAATATATATCAAATTTAATTTGGATAATTATTACTATTATTTAATAAGAAAAGTTGTAATAATTTTTGTATGTAAATTAATAAAAGAAATATATACGATTTGAGGACAAAATTGTCATTTCAACTCACTTTCAAAACCTCTCTTCTCAAAAAGCTCATATATATGGAGTTTTTAAAAATTAACCTTTTGAACTCAAAAAGTTAATTGTAACTTCTATTTACCAAACATATCAATTAGAAAATTTGACTAGTCAATCATCTCAATTGAGTTAAATCCTCTAATTTTCAATCGATGATATCTTTATCAAACGAGGCAAAATCTTAATTCACTTGCGATCTATCAACATTGTGATGGCTTACACCCACTTCACAATTAAAGCATTATGAATTTGAATTATCTTTGAATGTTGTAGTTTTGGTTCATACCTGCTTCATAATAAAGCTTTACGAATCGAGATTATATAGGTTGCATGTGGCTTCAAATGATTTGGAATTGCGAGAGGATATTTTAATAACTCAAATTTGCATCGGAAGAACTTGTTTATTTGCAATTAGTATATTATGGACCTAAATTTATAATGCATTATACATCCTAATAAATATATAAGACACGAGTGATAAATATTAAATCATATTAAACACTTGTTTCTTGTATATCCATCATTCGTAATGAAATATGTGTGATAGATATATAAAAGATAGATGATAAATATGTATTATTAGAATCATACACCTGAGTTCATAATATAAATATCAGTTTATATAGGATCGTCATATTGAACCTCTAATAAAAGTTATTGTTCAAGCTTATAATGAATTGCGAGGTAATATATGGTGCACCTATGTGCATCATTCATTATGCACCTGGTTCTTTATTTGTAATAATATATATATATATATATATATATATATATATATATATATATATACTATGTGTGATGGTATATGTTTGTCGTATACGATGGTTTATAATAAGTTTATGCAATGCATATGGTTGTTGGTAATGTGAATCTTCCTGTCGATGTGGCCGGCGAAAACCAATCGACGAGAAAGTGTAAGGGGGCAGCGTTAAAATGGTTGTCAAAACTAGATTGACGAGATTCTTAGGCTTACAAACCATCGCATAGAATATCCATATATCATCGCACAAACATCCATATATTACACATAATAGTAATATGGAGAAGACAAAATTGTTTCAAGCCCTTTTGCTCGGTTGGATCGGTATCTTCCGTCGAAGTGGCCATCGAGATGCGGTCGATGGAAAAGTGAGTGGTCGTCAAAATTCGGTCTACGAGATTAGTAGGCTCAAAATACATCCATATACTACCACACAAAATATCCATATATCATCGCACAAATTATTCATATACCATCGCACAGAATAACATACATCATTGCACAAAATATTAAAAGACAATTGCCAAATACATTATAAATAAAATATTTTTTGTCAAATACTTCAAATAATTGTACAAATTGTCAAATAATCCACCCCTAAATATACAATTACAAGGTTACCCAACTTTCCATTACAATGATATTATTAATATAAAAAATATAATAATAATAATAATAATAATAATAATAATAATAATAATAATAATAATAATATCAATAACCACCACCTCCAGTATCCCACCCTGCCGACCACCCCCTTCCCCCTACCCAGCTGCCGTTGATGATTTTTTCGACGACCACCCACCAAAAAAAGAATAATCGGTGAGATTTTTTTTTTCCCCAAATTTTTTTTGGCCCCAAAAATATAAAATGAAAAATTTCTCTATAAAGTAATGTGGCGATTGGATCTCGTTTTGTTTCGTTTCACTAGAGCATAGTCTAAAAGAAATCTTAGAAAGATGAAGTTTTTTTGGTGGTGATCGGATATAAAATTATTCGGTAAAGAAAATTACAAATAGGTCCACAAAGGTTTATGTATGGTGAGAAGTTAATGGTAGTAGAGAAATAAATAAAAGAGAGAGAAATGAGGAAGTTTCTTTGGGAAAAGAATTTTGAGTTGTTTTTCTATGAGTAAAATAAAGATTATGGGTCATAAATAATCACTTTTGGTGTCTTTTTTTTCCTCTAAAAAGCAAATTATTTTTCGCTACTAACCAATCGCCACCTAAGTTTCAGGACATTAAGTAAGAGACTTTCTTACACTACAGGAAAAAAATATGAGATTGCCGACGGCTATATTCGTTGGTACGTCGGTAAGTGATTTGTCGATGGCTTATCGACGGATCTACGGCGTCGGCGAATCCTTTATCGGTAATTTCAATTGTCGACGGGTTATCAGGCCGACGGCATTCCCGATGGGTACAGCCGCCGATAAGATGCGTTCGGGATTCTTATTATTTTTTTTATTTTTTTGAATTTTCCAACGTACATCGAGTCCGTTGGTAATTAAATAAATAAATAAAAATAATAATTTAATTTTACCTACGGCTGTCATGTCTGCCGGTAAACTTGAAAAATTTTATTAGACACAATCAATTCCTCGATCGTCTTAACAATATCCGATTTTTTCGTGATTCAAACCCTCGATCTCTAAACTCATTGTTATAATCATCGTGCTCTGTTTTTGGCACTTGGTCAGTTACCCGAGTATCGAACGAATAGTTAATCTCATTCTTAATTAGAAATTCATAAACACGAAAAATTAAATTTAATAACAAATCTAGCATTTGGCACACAATTGAAAATTTTGATCATAACAATTTCATTAATTTCTCCCTGAAACTATTTTGGTGTTGAAAAGCTTGGGTGAGGTGGAAACATGGGTATATTGGTTATTTTGTTGGACTTGTTATGATTAGTAGTGGTTGTTGTTCCTAAATCTTTAGGTTCCTAATATTATAATAATGTCTTAATATTTTATATTCTTTTGTTAATACATATATTATAAAACATTTGGAAATATGTCTCTCCGAACGTATTATGGAGTATACACTATTGGTCGGACATTAGCAATTTTTTCTTCTTCCTGAAATAATTACAAAATTTTATTGAAAACCTTATAATAATAATTAAAAAAATAATATTGGCCGTATTTTTTTCCAATTAGTTTTCAATAAAAGTGATACGAAAAGTAGAATATACAAAAGTAGAACTATTATTGAATTTATCTATTAATTTTTCCATAATTATTTGGGATTAAAATATACATAAGTAGATAGTCCCCTTCATACGCTTGCTTCTCTTTTGAGAAAATCATAATATATTATTATATCCCCTTAATATGGACAAGATACTATAATCATTATCTAAGCATGTCAAATAAGATATTTTATTGTGTGGATGATTATGGGGAAGTTACCATAACCCGTAGCGGAACCTGAAATTCTGCATACGCTCCATCTTCTTTGCGGAAAGAAAAAACTGCCAACAAACACGGCGGGACTATAACTTCACCAGCTCTATATCACGGAAAAAATATCGAGATGCCGATTTCACATCAAGGTACCTCTAATCCTCGTCTTTATAGTTATGTGAATCATGTGATTTTGCTCGATTTTGGGGACATTATGTTATGTGTTTATAATAACGAAAAAATTGTATCCATTCGCTTCTTCTCAAATTACAAACCCCGTATAAATTAGAATCTAAAATTAATGTTATAAATTGTGTATAATTGAAAATTATATTTTTTGAACTTTTCATGGAAGAATGCTGCATATTAGTTATGTGTTCTCCGTTGTCTAACTGATATCTACAGGGATGAATTCGGAAAAAACCCCTAGCAGTAGAAAACGACATCCACCGATACGGGCAGTGTGAAGCGACATTTTGGAACAGCAGCCACACGAACAATGTATAGCATGTCACCGCCATCTAAATCGGGTGGAGTAAAGGATGGCGATAGACAGGACACCCATATTTTCCAACATCGTACGAAACTGAAGATTTTGTACGACATACATCAGAAATTGTTGGTCGAACAACGTGTTCAAATAAATTCCGTAGGGTTTGGGTCCTTTCCTCGAATGAAGATAACTCAACTGGACCGTAAGTTAGTCAGTTCCCTAGTGACACATTTCGACACTAATTCAAGGAAACTTGAAGTGAATGGGACGTCTATGAAGTTTAATGCGGAAACAGTGCAGGCTGTATTCGGTCTGTCATGTGAAGGAAGAAAGACACCAGCGAGATTGGAAGGAGGACAAGACCTGCGGAAAAAATTATTTAGCAAAGGTGACACAATTGGCTGCATGGAATTGTTAAAGAGAGTCCTGGGTTATTAAGGGACCGACTTTCTGATCTTATATATAATGTCGATTTTTTCGGCAGTTTTATTTTCTAAAGCCAACGAAGTTTTGGAATTAGAATGGTTAGATTATATTGTTGATTCGACGTCCGTGCAAACCTACAACTGGTCAGAGATGATATTAGATAGACTAATCACAGTCATAACGAATGCAAAAAATAAACAAACTACGTACGTTGCAGGATGTATCCTTCTGTTGGAGGTAACCAACATTATTCGATCGGTTTGCGTTCTTCACGTGTGTGTGCACCATTCTTTCTTCGCGACGACCTACATGGCTCATATTTATCTTGCATGGTGTAACCACCTATTTTTCTTGTTTTTTCATTTTTTTTATTCTTTCTGATGGCAGGTTGTTTTTCTCAACCATTTTGCTGTAGAATTACTTACGATGAGCAAGGAATTATGTCCACAAATTTGGACAATTGAGCAATGGTCACAAACGGAAGTGACGAAGGCCCTGTTATCATCTCATGAAATCAAAATCGACAATGAACTTGTACGTACCATCTGCAACGTATATATTAATTACGATCATATATATATCACATAAATCCTAATCACAAACTCACCATCTTGCGTGTCGCAGCAAGCTTCAGAACCAAATGCAAATGAAACAAACAGTTCCACCAGTAATATACCGGCCAGCTTGGGCGTGGGTATAATAGAGCAACTGACGGTGTTAAATAAGAGCTTCTTAATTGCAATCGGCATTATGTGCAAGATGATGAAGAAGATGGAGCAATGGGATATAATCTCAAATAAATTAGACGCGGATAACATTGATGTTCATTCTCCTACTCCTAACCACGTCGAAAGGAACACACCGAAAAATGAATATTATAAAAAAGACAACGTTGATGAAGACATCGTTGGATGTCCTTTACCATCTCGCGACCACTTATATAAGACTACACCAAGAGCTCAGTATTTAGAAAAAAAACATATTGAATGGAGACATCGACAATAGTCCTCCACCTTCACCCCAACAACCCCATTGGACTACACCGATCACGGAGTATTTTCAACCAAAAGACTATTTGAAGATAGTGTTGACATTCCCTCGCCTAAAACACACGAAAATCCTTCGCACAATCGAGCAAGAGGTGCAGAATTCATTGGTTCATAAATTTTGTGCTTTTTTTCTATATTATTATTCTAAGATCGTAGATATTTAATGAAATTTCGATCGTTAAAGTTAAAAAATAATTAATTGATCCGCTTGTAGGAGCAGTAGTTGATATCTTTGATTCCATCCGCGAATATTGAGATCACGATGAAGGAGTAGTGGCACATGTGTTCGACGAAAAATTAAATGCAGAGTAAGCATTCTACTTTATAATATTTATCTTCAATGTTTATTTATATAACAGGTAGTCACTGTAAAAGCACGCTTTTTATAATATTTTATTTGCATCCCAGGGAAACGTTGATTAAATATAAAGAATGGTACTTGACTAGTGCCGACATGAGAACCATAAAATATCCAACGTGGTTCAAGACGGGGGTAAATATGAACTAACCTATAACTCCGCTTTATGTGCCGAAGCAAATATTAGATGCTTTATATTATATGTGGTGGTTGTAGGTAATAGATTTTGTTGCGATTCAAGTATGGTACTAAAGGCAAAACATGGGATTTGCAAACGTGGATTGGGTGTTCCCAGCGTCTTTCAGCGTAAGGTTTTTTTATTGGGTAAAGTAGTTTCTTGCGACCATAAATTACAATGACATTGTGTGTTATTTTGCAGAACCTATGTTTGGGACAGTATGAAGACGCTACCATTCAGAAATATATCTTCGCGGTCCCAGGCATTTTTAAGAGTTTGAAGAGAAAATGCAGAAGTATCACGATTCCACTATGTGATGGTTATCATTGGTTCTTGTGCATCGTACAATTCTTTGCAAAGAAGGTGGCGATTGCCGACACGCTAAGGGATCATTCCCAAAATACATTTAGGATGGATCTAGCAAAGATCGTGGTAATGTTCTTTCTATTTCCTAGTGATTCACACTGACCGTTTTTTTTGTTTTTTTTTTGGAACTAATTTATGCGACGCGTTCATTAAGGTGAGTCGGATGGAGACGCTTGCACATGTATGGGAAGGTGGGGCCTTTATTCATGAAGATGTTACAAAATCATTTGATTGGTGTACTGACAACACAATCCCACAACAACAGAACGGGTAATGTGTCGAACTCGATATTAATTACAATTATGCCATGTATATTTAATTTAATGTATCTGTATTATTTCAGCCACGACTGCGGTTTATATGTTTGTTTGCAAATGATTTATCCCGGAGAACTTAATCGTGTTCTGACGAAGGTTAGCATTATTTTTGAATTTTATGCGAAAGTTATGATATGATTTAAGTCCAACAGATTGTTGATGTTAGAAAATTGCAGCATGAATCGAAAGAGGCGCGCGAAAGGCTGGCAACAGTGATATACACCGAACCAAACGAAGCTCGTCGTGGGTACGTCAACAGCAAAAATATCATTTATAAAACTGTTCACGATTCATATTTATGTATTCTTATTGGACCATAGGGAGCCGATCTAATTCAGGATTCTGATTAACTCGAATGAAGTCATCACACCACCCATCCAGAGAATTTCTATTCAATATAACACAATATATGCAAAACTGGCGACGTATGTCTCATGATATCGAAATAGGGATTTCACCCCTAAATACTTCGGCAAAGAACCTAATCAAGTCTAATACGAAATACAGTTAGATGATTTTGCAGCTCTTCAACGTTATGTAAATTCGTACATCGAATATGGCAGCTCCCTCGTAGAAATCTTGATGAAGTTTGAGTAGCGATTGGATCTAAATTTCCAAGGGATTACTACATTTACTTTTATATTTGTTAGCACTTGAGGATCATGAAATTTAATCACATGCATTGAAAAAGCAGTTCCACTTTAGTGTCTTCGGGATGTTGTCTGTTTTGAGATGAATGGTTTTGTAAATTTGAGTTCGTAATTATGTTTCATTTTTTCCTCTTCCAATATAGATTACGCTTAACATTGTATAAGTTCATATTTGGCATGTGACCACTTGTGATATAATGTAATGTCGGATCGATCCACATATATATTTACATTTAAAGCGGGTTGATGCGAATTACTAATAAAGCAAGACGTTTTTTTGTCGATTTTTAACATACCAACCTGTTGGAACAACGGTTGCATAGTCGCCTTTTTTGGTCATTATGCTATAATGAAACATTGTGAGTGCACCGTCGTTTTGGGAGAACGGCTACATGCTGTGAAAATAAATAATTATAAATTTAACGGAACAATTCATGACAAGAGCCATAACATTAGGCAAGTAAATTATAGAAACGGAGCAGACGCCAAAATCTTGAACTGTGCAAAAACCAAATAAATTTACAGAAGAAGCCAGATGATCATCCCTCCCGCCATGGTTTTCCAAAACAATTAATACGCAACATGTTTTTAAAAATTGACCTTCATATTACCGAAGAAAATACATATAATTAACTCAAGGATCAAAATGAAGACCAAAGCACTCTGCTGCCAGCTTCCTTCTCCAGTCCTTCATGTACTTTTGTTGAACAGAGCCAACATCTTTACCAGCGAGTAAAAACTCAATATACTTCAAGGTAAACATACCACAATCGAACCTAATACGAAATATGTACACATAATCAACCAACAATATTATAATATATAAATCAATCTAAATATAGTTTCGAAAGACTAACCCATTCTCTTGCATAGGGCATGTTCGCTTCTCGTGCGTAAATTCAGCAGGATCGTAACTCTCGTCTACTAGCACACGCATCAACAGAGGGATAAAAATAAAAAGGGGCACTATGACCTGCATCATAATTCCATGCCTGATGTGGCGAGGCATGCTATCATATATTTCAATACACCGCTCTTCCAAGTCAACCCTCATCGCAAACCAATGATTATCACAATGAGGCGCATACAAGAATCGGCACCCTTTCCACGATTTACCCTGCAACGGCAATTGCCCCTCGACATACCGGCCCAACAACGAGCCTATTATACCATTATCTGGTTCTTTGATTATCGCTTCTAGGTCAGCCATGTGGTTCATTTTTTTTCCTTTCCCTTGGTTTGGTATTCGGCGGTAACCTGCAATCACTTGATTCATAAATCCAAAATCCAAAACGCAGGATGACTGATTGAAAAGGTGGGTGTACTCTGCTGCCCGCTCTCGCATGTGGAATACCGCAGTATCGACATGCTAAGAAAAGGTCATCATTAAAAGGACTAGAAGAATACTTCGTAATATGATATAGCATGTCAGAATATATTAACTTACATCATCCATGAACCACCTGTCCGTCAAGATGTCATCGAAAAATTTCCTAGAAACGTCACACATTGCTAATGGTAGCAAATCGCTAACAAGAAAAAATCAACAAAAAACAACCAAGTGATTTAATAATTTGACGTAATAAGATCACACGGTTAAATTAAGCTCATAGCATACAAAGTCTTTTTTAAAAGTTAATTTGTAGGGTTGAAAATTAATTGTAATAATTTATTATAATGATTGCTTTTAACATTCATGTACTAAGTATATGAAGTTCAAAAGGCAGCTTCTTCAAACATATGTTTACCTTTTTGTGGCCTTCGCTAGCCAACGATGAAGGTCATCAACCTTGGTCTCATCTACCTTCTTGTTTGGGTCAAACAATGTAATGCTCTTAATTTTAAGCCTTTTTTCTGGATTTAGAATGGGAGAGCATTGCGAGTCTATTCGCCTTCTCGTTCCACCCCCAGGTAACAACTCAAAATCGACAAGATCGCCTTCGCACATTGCTGAAATAAATTAATAAACGATACATATTAATTTATTACAAGTAGTGAAATATATAGAAATACATGAGTAGAAAATCACCTGCTTCTTGATCAATCGTCGTTTCACTAACGCCACTAACACCAAGTTCACTAACAAAGGTTCTTTGAAACTCTAAAACACTCGTGCCGCACAACAAGTGACAACCTTCATCTGCATTTTGACTGAAAGTTAATCGAATTGCACAGTGGATCTTTGAACAGGTTTTTCAATAAATATTTTAACACGGACCAACGATTCAAAAAATAACCTGTAATAGCTTCTTTTGAGTCCCGGCATTTATAATCTTCAAATTTTTCATGTATGACATCTTCTTGGTCAATGGGAGGGCTCTCTTTTTTTCCCTCCATCATTTTTATCAGATAATCAAGCTTCTTGTCAATTACATCCAACTTAGGCGCACCATCTCCATAACAGCTTGTTTAAAAACACCCAACCATCGGTCCATCAACCTGCCCATGCAACAGTATGGGATTTCATTAATCCCACTATCACCTCCAAACGCACAGAACTCACATTCAGGAATGGGAGTAGGACTAGCTCTCTTTCACCCTGGCTCATCGTCACCATTGCCATCGCCAAGATCTGATTCCACTGCACCTTAAAATTTAGCCATTCCCTGCCAGAATGGAGCAAATTTTTCTGTTGCTGTCGGCTCCAATGTGCGTTTTACATTCAACTGCACATGATGAGATTTGTTTTAAAACTTTTGTGCCGCGAAATGTATATAGTCAAAAACAATATGTAGATACAATTTGTTACCTTCCCTGACTCTAAACGAATGTGAACATCTTTTGCCAATACATGGTCGTGGACGGACCACTTGATCATTCTGGGGACTGTTTCACCACAAGATTTGGCAAAACTCTCACGGAATCCAGAAAGCTCTTCGAAAGCCCAAACCTGAATAAAACAACAGAAATAATCAAAAATTTATCAATTTAATTTTTAGGTTAAAAGAAGTCAAAATACAGGTTTAACTAAAATGGCTCACCATTATAGCAAGTGGAAACCCCTTCAATTTTACACCACCTCTCTTCGTTGAGTTATCAGATTTCTCTTCCTCCTCTTTCTTCCCATTATGCAATTTTTTCCTAAAATTTTTAATGGTACATAAAAACGACTTCCTCCCTCATAGATATCTATTAAACCTATCCATGTCATCAACTATGTGATATAACCATACGTTCAGCCATGTCGTTTCCTCAGCCCCTAACAGAACCCAGACCAAGCAGACGAGGAGACCAAGCTTGAGTTTATCTTCTTGATCCTGGCAATTATCGAAGGCTGTCAATAGTATTCTTCGGTTGATACTTCTCTTGCATCGGGGGAAATACTTTGTCAACAAATTTTATTTGTCACCTTTCTTCACGCTCTCCTCTCCCAACGGGCCAGCATCCAAACCGGTGATAAGGGTGAACTTCTGCAAACCGAATCGAGCACGTGTCCCTCTAAAATCAAACTACACCTCGTCGGTCTCACCACCGGTCACTCCTCAGATAGTTAATTGGTGAATTAGTTGAGGAGCTATTGTTTTCTTCTTCAGATATAGAAGATGTCCGAAACAGGACGTCTCGAATAATGATCTTCCGTGATCATCCAGCTGGTCAAATACATACTGAATCTTTCCCAAATCACTACGACTGCTTACTTGTGCATTTACGACACCATTGACATCCATTTTTTGAATAATATGCGACCTGAATTCAGATTTGCATTGATTAGAAGAAATAAACATAAAACATATATGAGAATAAAATGATAATTTGCACTAAAGTAAAATAAGTTATTAAAATCATCAACATTTCTATTACTATTGCTATAACTATTTCAATTATTATTATTATTATTATTATTATTATTATTATTATCATTATTATTATTAATATTGTTGTTATTAGTATTAATATTTTTATTATTATTATAATTGTTTTTTTTTTGTTTTTTAATTCAGGTATTCAGATTGTATATGCCTTACTTTCATGGAAAATTAAATCAAAACTAACACTTTCACGAACGGCGACAACGTTATGCTAAGTAAATATATATTTAAAAATATAAAATGAAATTAAAATCACATGCCTGTTACATTTGAGAGGGTATGCGGTTTCCGGCATTTCTAGAGCGTGGCTGTGAGCAGGTTGGAAATCGGAAACCTTGTACGAGCCGGTTGCAACGTCGTGTACAATGCGGAGTCTAGCAGGACAATTGCATTTCTTGTTTACCGTCTCTTTTCGACGTCGTTTACCCTCTGGAATTGTTTCTTTCCTTAGCCCCGCACAAACGCACTCCCATATCATGTTTTTCAAAACACCCTTTCTAGTTAATGAATGGCATTTTCTAACATCAAAACCCATTTGCCTACCATAGTTAGTGTAAAATAAATTGGCCTCTTCGTCGGTGGCAAAATCTATTCCCCTAACTGTTTCTGCGTCTGGGGGTACTTGTGCTCGATGTTCCTCGTTGATAGAAGTTTGAGCATCACCCGAAAAAAGTCCCTCCTCATCGCGTGAGTTATCCATTTCAAATACCGATTCCTTCACATGAATAATATTTTTATTATAATTATTATTACACATGATTGTTAATATTACTGTAATTATTATTATTACTGTAATTATTTTTTTTTATTATTATTGTTGTTATTATTATTAGTAGTAGTATTATTGTCATTATTATTATTAATATTATTATTATTACACACATCCACTTGCAATTTTAATGTGTATTCAATAAACAAGCGTTGTGGAGATTCGTAGAATTATAATCATTCAATATGAATCCAATTTTGAATCATTCTATTCGCAATACACATTCAATGTAATACGCATTCTGGAATATGTATTCTATTCACAATTTCAACAGAACACGCCTTCCACAAAAGATTTGTCGAAGATGATAGATTCAATCTAGTTTCAGGTGTTTAATACAACAGTAAAAAGCCAGACAGTACAAATATTTGAATACCGAACGAGAAAACTCACTTCATGGCTTTTCACTCAACATCGAAGTGGAAAAATAATTTTTGAGCCACAAAATTAAACATCAAATGTTGTCATTATTATGTATTCGGCTTTTACAAAACGTCACAGGTATGCAGAAAGATAAGCGAAAGTTCAATAAGATCCAAACCACATCAATTGGATAGTTAGGCAAAATACAATCTGATCAAACATCCCATATTTCACCAGCTTATGTAAATTTAAACCAAATTCATATAATACACATAACATTATAATGGATTAATGATAGTTTATCGCAAGAACAATTAACATGCAAATCGAAAACAATTATTACAAAAAAATTGCACGATTTTATACTCGATAAAATACTAACCTTTAGAATAAATTACGGTCAGAATTCCAATTGATGCGGCGATTATTGTCGTCTTCTTTCAAGTTATCAGACAGGAGGAGTGGGATGCCAGGATGTTGATAGTTGCGGTGGCAGACGCTGGAGGGGGGCGATGGAAAACGGTGGATGAAAAGGACCTGAACGGATATACGGTGCTCCGTAAAAATTCTAAAATTGCGAATGGGTTTTACGGATGAACTGAATTACGGTTGGATTGGGTAAATTGGTTCTATGACTTAGGGTTTTAAGAATGATTGGGATTTGGGATTTTCTCACGGGGGGATTAGGGTTCTTGGCACTTTTTGAATTTTAAGTATTTCACACGAATGGGCTTAATTATGATTTCAGGTTTTAGGATTAATTAGGTATTAATTTAATTGAATTTTATGATTAGTTATGTTTTATACTTTTGGGTTTAATGATTTATTAGATTTTATGATTTTGGGTTTTATGATTAGTTAGGGATTTTCTTGAAAATATATTCATACTTTTGTGGGTATTATGTGAATAATAAACTTTTGAAGTGTTTTTCAATAAATTAAGAATATTTATTTATTTTTTATAATAAATTAAACATACAAAAGGGCATTATAGACAATCACAAATTAATATCAATATTTTAATTAATAATATTATAATTAGATAGGACACGTGGCATTCATTGGAGGTATGACTACAATTAGTCAGGCACAACGGCTGACTGCAGCTAGAATCGCCCAAGTATTAAACCTTCTCTATTGCTGCAGAAAATTGCAAGATTTTGGTCTGTGAATATAGTTACTAGACGTTGGCCTCCCATTGACTTTTTAAAAGTTTCAAACAACCATTTAAATGACTCTGTCTTTTCATCGGCAAGAAATGCACATGCAAATATTTCGTTGTTCTTGTGATTGTTCATACCAACAAAAGGAGCACATACTAGGTAATACCTATTTGTACGATATGTTGTATCAAACATAACAACATCTCCATACAGCTTATAATCTTCTTTCATCATTGAGTCTCTCCAAATTAAGCTACATAATCTTCCGTCCTCATTCAATCTATCTAAAGAAAAAGTCTTCTTCGGTAGAAGCTTGTTGAGATAGAATATCGACAATTCTTTGCGCATCTCCAACTTGTATCTCTTGTATTTTGTAACGTGCCACATAATTCAGGTGATCTTTCACTGTATGCCCAAGGTTTTCTTCACCCCCCGCCTCCTGCGCCATGTAACGATAAGAATCCATCGTTCTCATCCTTGAAGATATCATACTTTCTATCGCTTTACCCTTTTCCTCCGTAATTTCTCTTTCTGATCTATGCCAATGACCCCATTCTATTCTAGTGAGCGGATGGTTATGTTCTTCAACATGAAGAAGAACTTCATATTTCTGTATATCTTTATCCAACTTGATCCTTATTAACGCTTTACAATCCGTTCGTGTACTAACAACTTTTTTTCTTCTTCCCTCAACGTTCCCTGTTTTTGTTATATTTTTCACGGCGCAAGAACAAACAAAATATTTTTCTCTCAATTGTCCATCGGTATTCTTTTTGTCTGTTGACTTGCACACGTTAAATTCCACCGCACGAGCGTGATCACAGTATAAATCATAAAGTTCCACTATTTTTTTCTTCTTATCCCCATTAAAGATCTCCTTATGTCCAATGAATCATTTAGTTCTGCAAAGCATTAAAAAGTATCACAAATACTATCAAAAGTATCAAAGACAGTAATAGAAGTATCACAAACTGTACTAAAAGTATTACAAACGGTACTAAAAATATTATACAATTAGAAATTGCAGTAATACCTTCATCCAAAATAGAATTTATAAAGTATCACAAATAGTATGAAAAGTATCACAAACGGTACTAAAAGTATTACAAATGTTACTAAAAGTATTACAAAATTATAAAGTGTAATAATACCTTCATCCAAAATAACATTATAAAGTATCACAAACGGTAATCAAAGTATTACATAATTAGAAAGTGCAAAAATACCTTGGTCTATATCTTCTTCTCTAGTTGATATAAGAATACAATCAACACCATGACATCATTCATCCAATACAGCATTACAAAGTATCAGAAGTAGTATAAAAAGTATCACAAAAAGTACTAAAAGTATTACAAAGTTAGAAAGCGCGGTAATACCTGGGTCCGTATCTTCTGCACTAGTATGAATGTCCTCCATATCTTCAACTATTGAACTATTTTCCATAATTTTTGCAGTATATGAAATGTCCTCAATATGCATCAACAAAAATTAAAATTAATAGAGAAAATATATATCGAATCAGGTTTTTCCCAAAGTTTTCGATGCCTAAATTGAGAGTTTTAATTACCTGAATCATCAATTCGAGTCAGAGATGCGGAAATCGGATTCCTGATCCCTAATCTTGATTCAAATTTTTGTGGTTTTAAACTCTAATTTATGCTTCGATTCTTGTGTTTTTGTACTTCAGCGTTCATCCTAAAATTGCTTGAATTTACCTTCAAGTTGCAGAAAATTTGCAGGTTTGCCGTTCAAATGCCCTGTTTTCGTATTGAGTTTGCTGCAGAAAATTTGCAGGTTTTGGCGATGAATTTTGCCCTGTTTTCGTGTTGTAGTTGCAAAAAATGCGTGAAAATGGAGAAAATGGGGGTCCGGGTTGGGTTTGGGGATTGGGTCCGATTTTAGGTGTGAACTGGGAGTTTAGGTCTAGGTATGAGTATGAATCAATTTAACAAAATAATAAAATATGATCTTATTTTATGAGACCGGTATCAACCTATTACTACTTTTATTAATAACATTAACTTCATCCTTCGTCAAATTCGGTCAGCCTTAACTAAATTAATAATTTGTTTTTGTCAATTTCGGTCAGCCTTTCCATCCACACTACACTAATAGCATGCTTGGCCCAATCGTTTATAAAGAAGTTTGATCGTACGGGCCCAATACAATACAAGACATGAAGGTCCCCGGCCCAATAACTGATGCCAATTTGCTCTCGGCAAGTCAACACCCAGCTGTGGCGTGGGACGGACCGTCAAATGTTACCGATCGAGTAAACTAATCCGACGCCGATGGAACAAGAAGGCGGCGGCGGCGACCTGTCGAAGTCCGCGGCGGTGGCTGCGTGCACAGCCATGGCAGTGTTTTACGTTGCAATTCTATATTCTCCGACGCTGATTCTTCGATTACCCCCACCGGATTCCTTTAAATCCTTTATGATACGACGCTTCGTCTGCGCCGGTATATCCTCCATCGTCTCCCTCTTCGTTTGCTTCCTCATTCTCCCCGTAAGTTCCTTTTCTGTACATTTTGATATTCTTTGGATTTTTTATTTTTTTAATTTCAATTTTCGAGTTCCTTATTATTTTACCCCCTTTTTGTTCTAGATAAAAATGTGGAATGCATCAATACTGCTTGGTGTTTATGGCATCAGACTGGATCACATCGTAAGTACTCTATACGAACGAAATATCTGATATTATTATTGTCTATTTATAGTCTTTTATGGATTGCAGATTGAAAAGGGTGACTGATTGCTGAATGCAATTTTCTGTATTAACAGTGGCAAGCTTTGGCCCTTCCTTTTCTATTGACTTCCTTGATGTACTCTGGATCCTTTATCCTGAAACTTTTGTCTATGCTCAATGGTGGTCAAGATCTATCGGTGGTATATATTAAGAGCATTTTCCCGCAGATCGTTGATTGGGTAGTTTCAATATTATCCTCTGTGTCATCCTGGCGTAATTATGTTGTGGTTAGTATTTCTCATCTGCCCTTATTCAAGATCATCTCGGATTATGTCTTTCCAAATTCTTGATGTTGAAATAAAACTTGATACATGTTAGAGACTGTTTATGGCCTCGTGTTGGATATCACTTACTAAATTTGTAGGGACATGTTAAGTTTAGAAATTATTAGACTGTTACAATTTGTGATCAGAGCTGGAAAAGGCGAAGACATGTGTTTCTCTGAAATTTCATGTTTTTGGCCTTCAGTGATTTTTTTTCCCTGAGTTATACGCAATTTTGGTTGTATTTCTCGACAGGCGCCAGTTACCGAAGAGTTGGTTTTCAGAGCTTGTATGATTCCTTTGCTACTATGTGGAGGATTCAGTACATATACTGTCATATTTCTTTCTCCAATATTTTTCAGTTTAGGTATGTTTGGATATATGTAACTGAAACTAAACACTAGAGTCTGTAACAATAATCAGATTTGTCGGGCTCTTATCCTTTTTTCCTTTGTTTTGTTGCAGCTCATTTGAACCACTTAATGGAGTTATGTCTCCAGAAAAAATGCAGCTTGCTCAAAGCTTGTCAAGTTGTAGGTATGTTTGTTTCCTCTTCCTTTTGATGGCGTGTGGTGCACGAAATAGAGATTTACATTGGCTTCTAGATTTATTTGAATTGTTAAACGGGGTGATACAGCTGCTTCAGTCGATACGCGCATTTGAAGTTTGTGTTTCTTATTCCTCACGATGAATAATGCATCGTTCATTTGTTCTTTTAGGTTTCCAGCTAGGATACACTGTCATCTTTGGGGCGTATGCGTCATTTCTTCTTGTCCGTACTGGTGGGTCGGCAGGATTTTTCCTTCATTTCTTCTGATTTTAGGCAAATTTTGGTTTCCTGTAATATATTGATAAAATTTGTTCATCGCAGGGCATCTAGCTGCTCCTCTCGTCGCTCATATATTTTGCAACTTTATGGGGTTGCCTGTAATATTTTCTCGTAGGTCTGGTATGTGAATTTACCTCTGATTCAGTTGATTTTTTTTATTCTTACATTTTACGTTTTTCTGTCATGTGTGTTCTTTTTCTATCAAGACTTTTTCCTCCACCCCTCTCCTTAGAATGACTATTGTTGTGCTAGAGTTAATAGGGTAGAGACTAGGGCTGCAGTGGTACCAAGCCACTCGTAAGCTATTCGGATCTCGACTCGATAAAATCTCGTTCGAGCTCCTTAAAGTAAATGAACCAAACTCAAACTTAACGTTATTCATTTCGTTAGCTCATGAGCAGGCTTGGTTTTCGAGTAGGCTCGTTTGGAAGCTTGTATACTTTAAACTACGAATTTGATTTAAATTTGAATTTTTATATGTATACTTATGGTAAATATAGAAACATTTAAATAAACTTATTTCTTTGAAGAGTTTAATAGATATATTATGCGTTTTAGAAGTATTTTATTTTATTTGTGTAATAAATTGAAGAATGATTTAATTCATAACTGATATCTACTGATATCTATTTTAGAAGTATTCCAGATGGATGCCAAATTAGTCTTGCAATGCTCATATGGACTATTATAAATCCACAAAAACACATAAATGAAATTATTTATGTTCTAATTCCCTTAATCTTGATCAGTGTACAATGGCATTTTGTAGTATGACTAAATAATTGTTTATTATGGCTTTTCAGGGACAGTAAGTGTGGCGTTTGCAATTGGGATGTTGAGTTTTTTGTGGATGCTTTTCCGATTGTCGAGCCCGCATTTGTACAACGATAAAACAGACAATTGCAAGTGTTGGCATAGATATTGTGATTGGAGCTAGCTAACAAATATAATAGATGATTCATTCAAAGACAACCAAGATGATTAATATGCTAGTACTTTTCTAATTATTTAAAGGACCTATGTTAATATATTTATGTTATTAAATTGTAGTATATTATATAATAAGTTGACAGAGTGGACTCTGATGATGGAGTCAGAGAAATGAGGTCA
The DNA here is from genome assembly GCA_014905375.1 of Phtheirospermum japonicum. Lineage (NCBI taxonomy): Eukaryota > Viridiplantae > Streptophyta > Magnoliopsida > Lamiales > Orobanchaceae > Phtheirospermum > Phtheirospermum japonicum. The sequence goes on from BMAC01001344.1 coordinate 123,064, forward strand.
AGAAGAAATGACGGCTGTACGTACCATATTTGCAGAGTCGAATGATCATAAAAATAATATATAGATGAGCAGACCATACCAATGTTTAATAGCCTTAAAATGCGAATGATTCACTTTCTGGTTCGTATTTTAATTTTCAGTTTAGAAATTATTGCTTCCAATTTTGAAATTATTGTACTTCCCTACAGTGACATTATGGATAGAAAGAACGGTAACTAAAGTCTCCACTTACATATCTGCATACATGAAATTATTTATTGAAATATCATTATTATGACTTGAATTAATTACATTCAACTTTGCTTTAAGTTAGTGATTTAACCAAAAAGGTCCGTTTTGAATCAATCACCCATTTTTTAAAATTTAAATTATGTTTTCAAGGGTTAAAAACCCTTCAAGCTTTAATTCTTAGAAATCAGATATGAGATATATCTACGTATAATGATTAATTAGTATATTTCCGATTCTAGGAATGATTTCTCAAGATACTGAGTTGATGACCAAAGATCCTCTGAGGACACTCTCAATCAAGGAATTAATGTAAAGAGTATTATGTCTTCTCACACAAAAATAAATATTCAAATAAATCATAGTAATAATGTATAATAATAAATAGCCATCAGAGAATCCTATTATAATCTTTGTGCAAATTGGCTAATTCTAAATGTGGATAGATTCATTCAATGACTCGTTGATGTTTGCCTTCAATTTTCCAGGCCTGTTTTTATTTTTCCTCCCCAATCATCATGCCCTGTAATAATATATTTTGACTTCTTCAACCTCCCAAACAATCATCAGTTTGGAAATGAATTGTGTGGTAAGAATTGCAATTTCAGGGAAGAAGAAAAATCATTTATTGAATTTTTTTTAGCAAAAATTAAGAGAGAAAAAGAAGACAATCATGTCTAGGCAGGATGATCATGGTAGCTAAGTTAATGTGGTTTGATGGTCAACCTGTGCCCAATGACGTGATCTATGTCATGTCCATGACACGATAACAAGATATAAATTTATGAATATATATATTTTATATAGGTGGGCTCGAATATTATCAAATCAATTGAGCCTTAATCATAATTCGAACCCTAACATTGACTTTTGTATGTGCAATGAGATTTTGATGACGTTTTCCCATATTAGATACTCCCATCATAGAATCTAATTGACAAGCCATTTGTTTCTATACTTAGATTTCATTTATAATTATTACAATCGATGCTCGCTCTCTCCTTACCTGAAGACTTTTATTTAATCTCGAATAGATAGTAGACCATATTTGAAAATTAAAATATCAATTTGTTTTCCAAGAGTAGCAATCGAGTACTAAAATGTCACGTCGTTCATTTCACTGATAGAGTATTTTGTTTGAAGCAAAGATTTTTCATTTGAACAAGATTTTATTATTGCCCAGCGGTGTAAAGCATTTTGAAAAAACGTGTCTGTAATTGAGTTTTTGCAAATTAATGTGGGACACACTTAGTCCTATTTGGTAATTGATGGACTGAACAAATTACAAATTAGTCCCGTTAACGAATTGAGTCGAACGTGTTTAAGGATTTTGTGTTCATGTTCATGTTAAACAATATTCGAGTTAGTTCATCTTCGTTCGATTATTAAACGAGACTCATTTTGTGTTCGAGCACGACTGGTTTATTAAACAAACGAATTCAAACAAGTTTTTGTTCGCGAATATTCAATTCGTTAACAACACTATTTAGTTATCAAATATCAGTTATCAATTATTTTAATCATCTTAACCAATCAAGTTCTTATTTGACTAAACAATTGTGTTAGCATTTCATGTAAAAATATTTGGTAAATATATGATAGTTGATTGATATTTGATCGTTTAAAATGACCGATAAGAACATTGTCGTAACTTATTACTAGATATTTTTTATTAATAATATACACTTGTATTGTAAGTTTATTAAATAAAAATGAAAATATTAACAAAAAACATTTGTCAATATTTTAAAATTATAAAATATATAAATTCTTTGGGTTGTGAGTGTGCACATATATACAACTCAGTTCGTGCAAATGGACAAATATTACTAATAACTCATCACAAAATCATTGAAAACAATTTTAGTATGTAGATTAATGATGAATTTGGAATTACTTTAAGATAAGATTATTTTTGTGCTAAAATTTAATGATAAGTAAATAGATCAATCAATATATTTTACATTATGTCAAATTAAACAATCTTCTCCGTGGAAATGCTCATTGTCATGTTTGGAATTAGCTGATAGATGAAGTTGATTATATTAGTTGGTTTGACTATTTAATCGTATTTGTTTATGTATGAGTATTTAGTGAATAGATAAGAGCTGCTGCTTAATTTTTTAAAATGACCAATAAAGATATTGACATAATTTATCATTGGTATATTGTTTTAAAATATTTATATTGCACTACAGAAAAAGTTGATTATATTAGTTGGTTTGACTATTTGATTGTATTATTATTTATATATAAGTGTTTAGTAAATAGCTAAAAAGCTATTGCTTAATAGTGTAACATGACCAGTAAAGACATTGATATAAGTTATCATTGGTATATAGTTTTAAAATATTTATATTGCACTACAAAAAATAGTTTTTTACCGTGGGAAAATCCCTCGAAATTCGGATTACCGAAGTCAAACAATGCTCTCGATATTAGTATTGCCCTCGATATTTCCGAAAGAGTAACCTTCACTCTATAATTTATTTAATGTTATTATTTGAATAATACTGACCCCCAACACGACCCGGACGACCCAGCCCGCTCGATCGAACCTGCAACCATGGCCATTTTAACCCCCACAATATTGCCACGATATGTTGTCAAGGGAATTGAACCATTGACCTTAATGGTGGGGTGTAGTGGCCTAACCGCTAAACTCGCGTAATATATGTAAATTTGTTTGCTTTATATTTATTACATGTGTTGAATTTAAGTTGGAGAATAAATTTTCATATTTCTTAGAAAATGAATTTTACAATTGTTCAGTTTGCCCCTTTTGTACAATCGGCTTACTTAGGGCTAAACAGCTCTAACTGCCAGCTAACCACTTACTAACAAACATTAACAACTTCTAACTATTTTTGATTTTGACTTGGACTTAATTGCAAAATAAATAATTTACAATTTGACCCCTAATATTTCAATACACCCCCTTCAATCTGGACCGGCCTTGCACATTCTATTTTTCAGGGAGAGCTTTTTGCAAAGATTGTGAAATCTTGGTGCTGACAATGGTTTAGTAAACAGATCAGCAGGCTGCTCTTGTGAGGGTATATATCTGACCTCCAGCTGATTTGCAATCACCTTTTCTCTAACAAAATGAACATCCAACTCTATGTATTTTGTTCTTGCATGGAAAACTGGATTTGATGCCAATGCTGCAGCACTTACATTATCACACCAGATTATTGGAATGCCAGAAGTAGAAATGCTCAGTTCCTGTAAAAGTGATTTCAGCCACAGCACATCAGAGGTTGTAGTGGCAAGAGACCTGTACTCAGATTCATCACTGCATCTGGATACCACACACTGCTTTTTGGAGCTCCAAGTTATTAGGTCTTGACGAAGAAAAAGACAGTGACCGCCTGTGGACCTTCTATCATCAATGCAGCTTGCCCAGTCAGCATCTGAGTAGGCTTCAATACTCAGTCTGTGAGCAGGATGAAAAAATATACCCATTGAAAGGCTTCCTTTTACATATCTGAGAAGATGCTTGCAGGCCATCCAGTGATTTTCAGTTGGTGCATGCAGAAATTAAGATAATTTGTTGACAACAAAGGAGATGTCTGGTCTGGTCATTGTTAAGTATTGAAGGGAACCAGTTGTGCTTCTGTAGAGTGTATGAGTGGCAAACAGTGAGCTATCCTTAAGATGCAGTTTTTGAGATGGAACCAATGGGAGTTTGTTTGGGCTTGCTGTTTTCCAGATCAGTTTTACACAACAGCTCATGTGCATACTTGGTTTGATGAAGTAAAAGACCTGCACTTGGTCTCTGAACCTCTAACCCTAAGAAATAATTGACTTCTCCCAAGGTTTTGAGTGCAAAAGTTTTTCCTAAATGGTGAATGAGCTGAGTGATTTCACTTGAATCTGCTCCTGTAACAAGAATATCATCTACATATACCAGAACCACTAGAAGTTTGTTATTTGTCTTTTTGTAGAACAAGGAAGTGTCAGAGCCAGAAATAGACATTCCTATGGAAATGAGAAAAAATTTCAGCTTTGTAAACTAGGCCCTAGGAGCCTTTCTGAGACCATATAGGGCTTTTGTCAATCTGCAAACAGCATTTGGATATTTGGAATCCACAAATCCTTCTGGCTGAGTCATGTAAACTTCCTCATGTAAATCCCCATGTAAAAAGGCATTATTTATGTCAATTTGTTGTATGGACCAGTTTGAAGTGACAGCAAGTGTAAGAATGAGTCTGACAGTGCTAGGTTTAATCACAGGACTGAAAGTATCAAGTATGTTTGTACGTGTATGTTGTTCAAAACCCCTAGCAACCTGGCTTTGTATCTTTCTACACTACCATCAGCCTTATACTTTGTCCTGAAGACCCATTTATTTGATATGACATGCATGGATGAATTATAAGGTACCAGTTTCCATGTTCTGTTTGCCAGCAATGCATTAAACTCCAGCTCAATTGCAGCTTTCCATCCAGGATCAAGTGGGGCTTGAGTTGCAGATAATGGTTCCAGATGTGGAAATGAGGAAGTAATGGTATACAGGACTTTGGGTTAATAAATTCCATGCTTGGATCTTGTAGTCATGTGATGTTTTGAAACTGAGGGTGCAGGGGACATAACAGCATTAGGAACAGTTGTATCAGGTACAGCAGGATTGGAATGATTAGTGTGACTGTTTGAGTGACTTGTTTGTGAAACTGAAATGGAAAGATGCACAGTTAGATTTATGCCTTCTTCATTGTTGTGAGTTATGGGAGTGATATGGGATAATGAGGCTGAGGATGTTTGAGGAGATGAGTTTGAAATATTTTCAGCACCTGAGGTAAGGAATGGACAAAGAAGAGGCATGGGAAGATGAGAGGTAACTTGAAATGTTGTTTTGCATGTAATTGTTGTGTTTTTCTCGTATTTTTAATTAGGGTTTTATATTATTTTTAGCGGTTCTTAAGTCGTTTAGCTATGTTTTCTAGATTGTTTTTCTTTTTTTTTAGGGTTTTTGTGTTCTTCTTTTGATTTTATGTTTAAATGGGTTAAATGGTTTAAATTGATTTAAGATTGGTGAAATTCTTGGGTTTTTATGTTGAAAATTCTCATTTAATAGGTGGTTTAATGATGTGAATTCAAGCTAAGGCATGGAGGCCAAAATTCAAGCCATGGCTTGCCAAAAGTTGTGCCAAGAGGGAGCTTCAAAGTTGCAAACATTCTAGAATTGCTGCCATCTTCAGCGCCCAGTGTACATGGCAGCGCCCAGCTGCCAAGACCCTGGCCATCTCCAACACCCAGTGTACATGGCAGCGCTCTGCGCTGCCATCTCCCCTTCCATCTTCTGCGCCACCCAGCTGCTCCAGCATGCCAAGGCAGCGCCCAGCTGCCATCAGCGCTGCCATCCTCCTTGCCAAGCCCCCAAGGACGCCCCTCCCTGCCATCTTTCGTGCCAAACTTCAAGCCAAGGTGCAAAAACGGGTCAAACCTTGGTCAAACCGGGAAATTAAGCCTTTAAAGCCCAAATTGGCCCATTTAAACCCAATTAAACCTATTATAAATAGAACCTTAGTCTCATTTTTGAAGGATATTCACTCTCCTCCCAACCCAAGCTTGTGTTTGGGATCAAACTACTCACAAGCTCTTGATAATTTTCTCTCTTCTTAGGTTTTAGATTCAATTTCAAGTTTTGATATAATTTCTTTTCCTAGATTTAGATTTAATTTCAAGCACCTCCTTGGGTTTGTAAGCCTAAGAAGAGTCTAAGTACTCCCTTGGATTGTTTATTTTGAATGCAATTTAATTCAAGCTTGCTACTCTTTCCTTTAATTCAAGTAAGTTTCCTTTCAATTTCATGTTTTGTGCTTTAATTCCATACTTTGTTCTTCATATCCATAGTTGTTCTTCATTTTATGTTTTTTGTCTTAGCACCTTGAATTCATGTTAGATCTTAAGAATTGGCTATGGAATCTAGATGAGTGACACATCTAGATCATAGATCGAGTCTTAGATCGTCTTGATTTTGAGTTTTTCCTATACTTTATTTGCAATTTAATTTTCATGCATAGTTTTAGATTGAATCTTAGATCTACACTTCGTTGTTTGTTATTTTCTGTAAAGATTTAAACTTTGACGTCAATTTCCATTGCTCTTACTAATTGTGCTTTCAATCTTTGCTATTTACATTATTTAGGATTTTATGCATAGTTGTACCTTGTGCTTGCATTCTTGTACTTGGTGAAACATTGCATTTTCTTGCTTATTTTCATTATTACTTTGCATTTTCTATTGGAGGCATACGACGAGGCATCCGACCAACATGCAATTTCAATTTCTAGATTAGTTTAGTAGTTTAATTGCTTTACTTTCATTTTTCCTTCACTTTTCCAAGCTTGAAACACATAGATTCCTTCAATTGAATCGAAATCTGATAACACCAAACCAAGAACCCTTTGATTTATTTCAACACCACTAAAACTCTTCAAACAGATGTTGTTGATTGTTGTTTGTTTGAAACAAACATTTCATTATAGGGAAATTCAGTTTCATTAAACACCGCAGTGGCTGCTATGTACACTCTGCCATTGTTACTCAAACATTTGTAACCCTTGTGGTTGGCACTATAGCCAAGAAAGAGACACTTTGATGACCTAAACATAAATTTGTGGGCATTATAGGGTCTTAGATATGGATAGTATGCACAGCCAAACACTTTTAGGAAGAAGTAATCTTGAGCTTGAAGGAATAAGGACTGATGAGGAGAGATGTTGTGAAGAACAGGAGTAGGCAGAAGATTTATGATGTATGTGGCTGAAAAGAATGCATCCCACCAGTATTTGAAGGGTAGGGAAGCCTGAGCCAGGAGTGACAAACCAACTTCAACAATGTGAAGATGTTTTCTTTCTGCTCTTCCATTTTGTTGGTGTGTGTGTGGATATGGATGTCTGAATTGAATTCCTAATTGATTTAGGAAGGGAACAAAAGATCTGTATTCCCCTCCCCAGTCAGTTTGTAGGCTCTTTATTTTGGTTTGAAATTGTCTTTCAACAAGATTGTTGAAATTTTGAAACACTTGGAATGCTTGAGACTTTGTTTTTAAAGGATAGATCCAGGTGTACCTAGTGAAATCATCTAAGAAATGTATGTAATATCTATAGCCATCAGAAAACAAAACATGAGATAGCCCCCAAATGTCATAATGTATTAATTGAAAAGGTGCAGATGTTTTAGTGGGCTGAGATACAAATGTTTGTTGATGCATTTTACCAAGTTTACAAGCATGACAGAAAACATCATCATTTATTTTTGTAGGAATATGCATCTGATGTAACACATTTGACAATACAGATTTTGAAGGATGACCTAACTTTTGATGCCATACATTGGCATTTTTAGAAACAGTAAAAGTAAATGGAACTTTATTACAATGAAAATTTGAAGCTGAGGATTTTTTACAAGATGTTTGTGCAGAAGACCTTGTTCTAGAGCATTCTTCAGATTGTGAAAATGCAGTATGATCTTTGGAGTGATGGAGGCCAGAGAGATCAAGCTGATAAAGTCCATGTTTGAGCTTGCCCTCCAGTAGATTTTGGTGAGTGGTTTTGTCCTTGACAAGACAACAATCATGATAGAATTCAATAAGCACATTGTTTATCTTTTGTTACTTGAGAAATGCTTAACAGATTTTTGGTTATGTTAGGTACAAACATAATGTTTTTGAGTGAAAGCTGAGAGGAAGTGGATGTTGGTAAGTTTCCCGATCCTACTTTAGTTATAGAAAGAGAGGAACCATTACCTACTACAAGCCTTTCCTGTCCAAGATAATCTGCTGAATTCAGGTTTAAGTTCTCCATATCTGCAGTGACATGATTAGTGGCACCACTATCAAAGTATCAACTTCCATATGGAGAGGATACATTACCATGAGCTCCTGTTCTAAGATGAGCCTGAGGACTTGACAGGGATGTGTTTGAGTTTCCAGTATCTGAATAGGGACCTAGGAAGTTGACATCAAACCTCTTGAAGCACTTGAGTGCAACATGTCCAGTTTTACCACACAACTGACATGTAGGTTTATTGTTGGTATTTTTATAGAACCTGCCCCCTCTGCCACGTGCTCGAAAGTTTTTGCCACCTCCTCTAGTGTTGTTCTGCTGATAACCACCACGATAATTTCCATTTCCACCATACACAACATTTGCACTAGGATGAGAATGAGACTGAACATTTCCATTTAGAGCTACTGAGGACTGTGTAGAATGAACTGCTTGTTGAAGACGAAGTTCATGTGTTTGTAGGGCAAATTGAACCTCTTGTAGTGACAAGAGATCATTTCTAGTTGTGAGATTGGCAACAACAGATTAATAATCAGCCCCAAAACCCCCTAAAATATACAATGTCAATTCCTCATCACTGATTACTTGTCCAATTGAATTCAGATCATCAACTATATTCTTCATTTTCAAAATATATTCATCAATATATAGATCTCCTTTCTTAACTGTTTGCAACATGAATCGTAGTTGAAGAGCTCTAGATTTTGACTGTGACTGATACAATTGTGCTAACACAGTCCAAATATCATTTGCAGTAACACATCTAGTAAGATAACCAAGCATAGACTCAGTGATCGAAGCTAGCATCCAGCTAAACAGAAATTGATCTTTGCGCAACCATAACATGTAATCGGGGTTAGGTCTTGCGTACCAATTGCCAAAAATTTGGCCGGAGCTGGTTCAGTGCCGAGGAGAACACCTTCAAGGCCATATGCTCGGACTGTGGATAGTACTTGAATTTTCCAGTAATTGTAATTTCCTCGATGAGATTGATGGCGTAATCTCTGGAATTGACTCCATTGATAGCTACTTCGCCGGAAAGGAAGGGGACAAGCAACTAAATGGGGTAAAAAGCCACCGGAGAAATATCGCGGCCGTAGGCTCTTGATACCATGTTGAATTTAAGCTGGAGAATAAATTTTCATATTTCTCAGAAAATAAATTTACAATTGTTCAGTTTGTCCCTTTTGTACAATCAGCTTACTTAGGGCTAAACAGCTCTAACTGTCAGCTAACCACTTACTAACAAATATTAGCAACTTCTAACTATTTTTGACTTTGACCTGAACATAATTGCAAAATAAACAATTTACAATTTGACCCCTAATATTTCAATAACATGTATCACCTAAAGTTGTAGATTATATTTATAAATGCTTATATATTACAATTTAAAAGTGTATTACAATTATATTATATGTATTGAAAATATATATATTGAATCAAGATGTTTATATATTTAGACAATAAAAAGCAAATTTGCAAAAATTATTGTTGTTATTAAACAAATATGCATTTTATGTTAAGTATTTTATAGAAAAGAAATTATATTTTATTTTATATAATTAAATTTATTTTTTAGTGTTAATAACATGATATTATATTTTCCTTTTTTATTTCTTTTAAATAAAAATACCGAGGGCAAAAAAGGACTAATTTTTTTATATTTTTAAATTAATAAATTAATTATCAATTAGTATTTTTTTTTTGTGATTCTAAACAATAAAAACAACCACATGAAATCTTTAAAAAACTATAAGATTAAATTATTTTATGTTATATTAATAATAATGCTATTACATTTTCTTTTTCTTTCTTTGTAAAAATAAAAATACAGAGGGCATTTTTTTGCGTAATTAGTAATTACCGAGGAAAAAATGCTCTCAGTTTATTTTTTATATATTTTTACAAAGAAATTTAAAATATATATTATTACTTATCAAATTTAGTATATTTTATGATTCTAAAACATGAAAAACAATCACATGGTACTTTAAAGAATAATGAGATTAAATTTATTTTATTTAGTATTAATAATATTATTATATTTTTTTATTAATATTTTTTATTTATTTCAATTCCAAAATTACCGATGGCAAAAGAAGCCCTCAACATTATCGAGGGAATGAAAATCCCCTTGTATTTTTATTTTATTTTTTGATGGAATCTCTCGCTCGGTATCAATTTCCTCAGAGTGCCGTCGGTATTTCATTCGTTAATAGTGGCAGCAAACACTGGAATCGATATGTACAATACCAAGGGTTAAATCCATCGTTATTTTCTTCGGTAATAAAAACCCTCGATAATTCGTTATTATTATTATTATTATTATTATTATTATTATTATTATTATTATTATTATTTTGTAGTGTGGTAAGATATTGAATAATTAAACTAATATCAAGAAAAGATAGTCAGAATTTTAAACTTATTAAATATATAATTTTGAGATATTTTAGATTAATTTGTGCAAATGAATAAATATTACTAATAGTTAATCAATAAATTGTTTGTAATTAATTTTTGAATACAAACTAATTAAAAATATTCTATATTTTTTATAAGGTCAACATTATTATGTCAACCAACTTTTCAAACATTTGTTTTCAAAATTCTCATATATGCATCCTTTTCTAAATTAGCCTTTCCCATTTTATTGGAAGGAATACCCGGCCTAACTAAGATCGGCGAGCCTTTCCCTCTTTCTCTAGCGGTTATTTTGGGGTGAAAGTAAATTTCGACCATACTTTTGTCTTTCTGTTTCCCCAAAGTCTTAGATTGGCGATCGAAATCGTCACTTTCGGGCTAAAAAATTATTCCAAAACTCTATTTACTAAAAGAACCAATTAAAGAATTTGATTAGTCCATCATCTAATTTTGGTAAAAGTTTTAATAAACAAACATGACAAATATATCTTTTTGAAAAATATTGTTTTTAACCAAAAACTCATTGAAACCCCTTTATACGAAATAACTCAATTAGAGAATGTTATGAATGAATATGATTATAAATTAATAAACAGAAAACGTAAAGAAGACACAGATTTATGTGGTTCACCAAATTGGCTACATCCACGGGCAGAGAGAAGAACGGATTTTATTAACTGATTAGGGTTACAGATTACTGATCTTAAACACCATAAATACAGTAATGAGAGAATGCACCATAATCGGGCTTAAGGCCCAGCCTCATTGACCCGGCTCGCCGCCGCTGCCGCCGCCGGAAAACCCATCCCAGCTGATCTCGCCGCCGCTGCTGCCGCCGCCACCTCCTCCGGCGCCGCCGCCACCTCCAAGGCCGGCAAGAAATCCAAGAAGTGATATCATATGTATTATATATAATATATTCGGGTCGTAGATTTGGGGCCCGGCCCACATGTCTTTTGCTTATCGAATCAATCAAAAATCATTGTTAGTGTGGTGCGCTAGGAATGGTTTGTCTCAAGTTTCTGTTACATAGGATCAATATTTAGTTAATTAATTAAGTTGATTAAGTTTTTTTTTTTTCTTTCTATAAAACATATTTATCTAGTGTTTTCCTATGTTTATGTTGGGTGTTGTTGATGGATGGATGGATGGATGGATTTTGTCAAGTTAAAAAAATAAATTTACCAGTCTCATCATCTTGTAAAATTATTATTATTATTCTTATTCTTATTATTATTATCTCCTCTCCTCTCAAACAGAGGAAGAAATAATGAAAATACATAAATTCAAAAATGGATTAAATGTCTCATTTTATTGCAGAGTTCAAATTCTCATCTGCTGTGTTTAAACGATTAAAAAGGTAAATTTTCGAATGAATGTGAAATTAATAAGTATTTTTTAGTGACAGAGCATTCACATCAATGATGAGGAATTTTCAAAATCCAGCTATTCTAATTATGTAATAAAAACAGGGGAGCCGTAATTAATTTGAGATTCAAATTACATTTGATTATTATTTATAGTAATATTTATTTCTGTATTTGGATAGAATATGTAATTCTCAACAGTAGCCAGACTAATGGTAGAGAAAATCCAGCATTTCACAATTATGTAGATTTATGTGTCTTTTTTCCCCTTTCATCTATTGCAATTTTTAGCAAGGAATATGAGAGAAAAAAGAAAATAAAGAAAATGGAATATGTAATAAGGTCTTATTTGCCCTTTTAGCAATGTTTTATGCATTTGCTCTTTTTTTGTGTTTTGGTCTTCTTTCCTCTTATTTTTTTGTGTTTTTTATGTTACTCAATTTCAATAATTGTTATGTGGATTTTGGAACAAAGCCTCACATGCAAAATAATTAGTTACAACAAACCCCCACCCACCCCTAACCAAACGTGGGAAAACAAAATAATAATAAATATATATACATATAGTTCACTTTAATGTTTGAATATATATATATAAAATCTAGTTTCAAACTATTAGTATAATCAGTCATCACAAGCTCATATAATTGTAGATTTACTATGTATACTTATTTAAGACATTACGTGTCCAAAACTTTATTTTTCGTTATTACTAATTTGATCAAAAATATATCTACATAGGCATATATATAATCCGAATATGTTATGTTTATACGTATCGCTG
>BMAC01001345.1:14452-52420 GCA_014905375.1 Phtheirospermum japonicum
GGTAAATCAGTTAGGATCCACGTATGGTTCTGCATGATCGAATCGATTTCGCTCTGAACAGCTTCCTTCCAAAATGAACTATCAGTTCGTGAGAAAGCTTCTTTCAAGGAATTTGGTTTCTTCATCCAACATGAAAACCACATAATCGGGACCAAAATCCTTCGCAACTTTAGCTCGAGTACTCCTCCTAGGAGTTTGAGCATCAAGTTCTGAACCAGGTCGCTTACGAGACTTAGGTACTTAAAGTATACTCTAAACTTTGGGCTACATTTTGGAAGACACCCCAGGGTACTTGAAGGTTACTGTGATGCAAACTGGATATCCGACACAAAGGACTCTTTGTCTACAAGTGGATATGTGTTTGTAATAGGGGGAGGAGCTGTTTCTTGGAGATCCACTAAACAGACATGTATAGCCCGATCCACCATGGAATCTGAGTTCATCGCTTTGGACAAAGCGGGTGAAGAAGCAGAATGGCTTCGTAATTTTTCAGAAGACATTCCATGTTGGGAGAAACCCGTGCCACCTGTTATGCTTCACTGCGATAGTCAAGCTGCTATTGGGAGGGCAAGAAGTGGTTTGTATAACGGCAAGTCTCGACATATTCGTCGGAGACACAACACCGTGAGACATCTGTTATCGAGTGGGATTATCTCTGTTGACTACGTAAGGTCGATAGATAATCTAGCGGATCCATTCACTAAGAACATAGCTCGAGATCAGATGTACAAGTTGCTAGAAGGAATGGGAGTGAAATCCACATCTTAAAGATTATTGTAGTGGAAATTCAACCATGATGAGTGGAGATCCCACAAACTTGGTTCAATGGGAAAACTAAACTGCAAGAGTCTGGGTAAGTAAAACTCTACGAACCTATTCCTTAACGCAAAAGTAGAGTTTATAATCTGTCACGTGGTGAGGTTAAATCTCTAATTTTTAATGATTCTTGTGCAGGTCTTTGACTTGAGTATGACAGAATACTAATTTGAAGAATAACCTATGTAAGCGAGAAGTGAGGGCCGCTTCTACTGAAGCTTATGAAACCAAAGAAGTTTTCCATGGCCAGAAACGGACACAAACGTGAGAACGGAAAAATTTTGAGACCTTAGTGGGTTGGTACTATTGTCTAGTATACACAAAGGGGAATAGTTCAAGAATTATGTTCACTAATCCACCGGTATGCTCGGTAGTATTAACTAAGGAGTGTTCAAGGCCACAAGCCACCTATCCCTATTCTCTATTGTCTCTTAAGGACTGAGCTATGTATCTACATTAATGCATTACGTTTTGGAGTTTCTCACTCATGTGGGGGATTATTGTAAATTGGATTTATTCTAATTAATTAGTACAACGATAATTCATGTAAATGAATTATATAGGATTATTCTACGTGTCGTGTAGATAATTGTAGCATTTTGAATTTCTCAAATTCATTCATTGGTGAGTGAGAAATAATGCTTGAAAGTTGAACGGTTTGGTTTAATGCTTTTTCGGTTATCCCACATTTAATGTTAGTCAATGTGGAAGAGAGTTTAAAAATGATTACATTTCTTTAATGTACATCAAGTGGGCCAGAGAGTGTTGTGGGCTTTGTGTAAACGAAGCTCATGCGGGCTCTTGGACTTGGGTTCGCCAGTCCGCCTTCGGCTTCGCCGAAGGCGGAGCCGAGCGGATCCGAGCCCGAGCCGGTCCTGGACCCGGACCTCGGTCCTGGGTCCTGGGCTCTGGGCTTGGTTTTGGGCCCGGGACTTGGGTCTTGGGTCTTGGGCAATTGGTCCGAATTGGGTGGTTCGATTGAGTTGGTCCGTGTGGGGTTCGAGTTCTGGCTCAACACTGGTTTCCTTTTTTAACCTTCACACACCTGACCGTTACGTAACGGCTGGCTCTTGACCAGTCAGACGTTTTTAACTTTTGAATTTCAAACAGCAAACGTATCTGCACGCTGAACTCGTCCAGGTTCATGATCGATAAAACTGACTGTTTGAACGCCATTAAGGACGTCTTAATTGGCAGCTGTAACCCTAATTTGAACCCCTATAAAAGGGTGAGACTCCTGCATTCCCAGCCACTTTCCATACGAATGAATAACACCTGAAATACGAAAAATCACCTGAGCATTCTGCATTACCATATATCTATTTCTGTACTTTAGTTTTTACATAGTTCAGTCCAGATTTTCCCAGTTCGCCGGGGCCCTGATATTCACGGTGCTGTGATATCACGGGACGAAGTCGTTTTATATTTGGGAATGTTTTGCCAAAACCGAAGGGCACCACCGGGGGCAAAATCGTTTTGCGGAAAGAGAACTTCTCGACTCGACTTTCAATTTTTTCTTTGAAGTTTCTGTTTTCTTTTCTTTTTTCAGTATTTTAGAGATTACATTTACAGCCCTGTTCGATTTATTTGTAATAGTTTCAACACTAACTTCAGGCGCATCATCGGTATTTCACTCGGAATTAGCGACGAAAAATATTGGTGTCGATATACTGTGATATTTATCGAGGGATTATTTACCCAGTTATAAATTCCTCAATTGCAAATTCCCTCGATATATCCCTCGTATTCACTTAGAGATCGTATTCCTCAATAATATTGTTTGATAATTCGTTTTTTTTTTGTGTGCCCTATTCTGGATAAGTATTTGATAATAATCAAAAGAAAAAAAAATCAATGTATTATGTCTACATGTTAACCTGAAATGTCTAACACGAGACCTGGTGCTTTTTATTGTGACTTAGATTAATGTTTATTAGTACTATGTATAAGAAAAATCTACGGTAAATAGTGAAATATATCGATAAATATAAATATAAAGTGTCGGGGTATATGATGTATTTCCGCCGTCCTAGCCATTTCCCTATTTATAATTGTTCCTATTATTTACATAACTTACTGGTGAGCGCATTTTGAAATATTATGTAGTTGATTTGTTTGGAGATGTTTGGCGTATGACATCTACTTTCCAATATTTCACAATATAACTCCTTTGCTAAGGAATGTCATAGCGAACATTAACGCAACTTGACGCTTCGGATTCCCGATTCCAACGGCTATAAAATAACGTGCAAAAATATTCTACGTGAACACTTATTTAATAACAGATGAAAATTGTAAATAATATCCCCATCAACACGAAGGAAACCTCTACATAGAAATAGGAAACGGCAGTATTTTTCGAAATTAATGGAAGTAATATCAACTGCTCCTCTTTAGTCAATTCTCATCTCAATTTTGATTAGAAATACTCTTTTTTTTGGGTCTTTAAATACTTAATATGCTAACATAAGAGAAACAAACATGAAATTACACGAGTGTTTGAAAAAAAAATTTTCAAAAGAAACCATAATATATCTTTTATCGGATTTGAATATATTTATTGTATAATTAAACTAATATAAATGAAAATTGGGTATTAAATAATAGTTGTGCGGTTAAGATTCTAAGTACACACTAAAAGTTCTTAGGACGTGAACACAAGAATTTGCTCAACGATAAATTCAATTTTAGGACAATTGCATATAACCAATAAAACTTATATCTAGTTCAAATTTATCGGTATAGTGACTCTACACTTGCGGACGGTTTACACTACAAAAAATTATGGCTATGCTGATGGCCAAATTCATCAGACTACTGACGGCCTCCTCCCGTCAGTATTCGTGACGGCAAAATCGAAATTTTAAAACTAAAAAAAAAACACAAAAAAATAAACATAAGATAACCATATTACAAGTCACATTCTCAAACTGTCCAAAAAATGGGACAATTCGAAATTTAGTATCAAACTCTATATTTGATACTAAATTTCAAACGAGTCTAATGAATATTGGAATAATTCGAAACTTAGTTTCAAAATTTTCTACTTGATATTAATTCTCAAACGAGTGATCTATATATAATTGATTCTGTACAACAATATGAATCGCGTCACTTCGCCAGGGTTTAAATAAGCAATTACCACCGTCACATTTTTAAAAAGTATTTTGAAAATTTAAATAAAATCACATGACACCCTATCACGTTTTTTTAAAAAAACTTGAAAACCCGCTATTGGAGGGACAACACCTCCCGGCCGTCGCCATAACCCACGTCAACATTCGACGGTATACAACCAACAACACCAATGCCAATAATATATATAAACAACATCGATCACCACGGTCTCCCATGCATGTAAAATATACAGTATTTTTTTAAATTACGGCCTATCACCACGGCCTCCCATGCATGAACAATATATATACAATATAATGAGTGCATACATATATCAAAATATAATTTGCTCCTAAAGTTTATCTAAGTTTAAAAGCAACCCTAACAATTTAAGTTAATACAATGATACCCTATTTTCCTAATTATTTACTAAATTAACCCATAACTATCTAATTATATACTTTGTGTACATATTTTTCTAAAAATTTACCAATTTAACCCTAATTCAAAATCATTTACGATTAGACCCCTAATTCGAAATCAAAACCTTATTTCAAAATTAAACTCTATTTGAAATATAATTATTTAACTAGAAAATAAAAACAGAATTTTAAATAAATTCTTATTTAATTTACAATTATTTTAAAAACTATAAATTTATTTTCAAATTAAAATAAAAACAGAATGATAAATTAACTCCAATTTATATTAATATTATTTAAATCCCAAATTTGATTAAAAAAAAAACAGATTTTTATTAAGAAAAAAAAGAAAACAGATTTTATTTAAAAAAAACAGATTTTTATTTTTAAAAAACGAAATTTTATTTTATATTTGCTAAATTAACGTATATTCTATCAAATTGATATATTGTAGGCTTATTCAATTAACAATTAATTCATAATATTAAAAAAATAATAACAATTAACAAACATAAAAAAATATTAACAATTAATTCATAATAATTAAAAAAATAATAACAACAAACAAACATCAAAAAATATTAACAATTCATTCATAATAATTAAAATAATAATAACAATAAAACTAACTTTCTCTCAAGCGGCGGCGACGACGGTGGTGGACGACGGCGCTGGAGTAGGCGACGACGGTGGGATAAATTCCCGTTCTATCCCTGAGGAGTTACTGACGGGGATATTTGTTGACGACCTAGGCCGTCATTAAGACCGCCAGCAACGTATTCCGCCAGTAAATCCGCCAGCTTTACTGATGGACTTTTGCTCGTCAGCATATCCGTCAGTATAGCCGAATTTTTTTGTAGTGTTAGCTCCATTCGAGCTCCTCATATTCCCAGATGATAATAATAATAATAATAATAATAATAATAAGAAGAAGAAGAAAGAAATTCCCTTGGACTTTGCCATGCTCGTCGATGGCGCTTCTTTTCTGATGACCTATCTTTTCTGCAAACTTGCATTTTACATAAATCCAGACTTTTATGACATAAAATATTCACTAAAGATTTCTTACTACACCACCGAACATTACATAGTTAAATATTTCTCGCATAAACAAGGTTCTCTTACTTAATAAGAAGGACCAGGATATACGCACCCCGAAATATTATTAATTGACCCAAATTGATAAGAACATCAAAAAAAAAATTTAAAATAACTTATTTTTACTAAATCAACCCCACAAATACCCCATTTTACCCCATATAATATAATAAATAATAATAATAAAAATAAATATAAAGAATAATAATAAAAGAAAAATAAAAAAAAGAGAGAGGGGGAGAATAAAAATCCATCCGACGCCGACGATTTAAAGCCAACCCATTTTAGAATGAAATCTTTGTAATTGTGTGTTTTTACTAATCAAAATCTTCACTTTATTTTATTGAAAAAAAAGGAAAAACCACGGATTGTTCTAAATCAATTCTTGAAACGCCGACGATTGCGTACAAGCTTTTTTTCAAGCCGGCTTTCGCAATACCCACGTGGCACTATTTGGTGGGGGCCCTTTTGTTTTTCGTTGTTTTCTTGTATAATTTCTTAGAATTCCATTTACAGGTGGTTTCTGACTTGGTGACGGTGAACAAAGCCGACGACGATCGGAGCTCAAATACAAGGCGGCAGCGGACTTGAGCAGCAATGGATCTGATCGGTTGTGGGAGGTAACTGCAAGCTGTTGAGCGCCGTTCACCGGAGATACTAGCTGCGACAGAGCCAAAACGATGGAGAGAATATCCTCATTAAATAACAATCCACAATAAAGAAGAAGATACAGTTTTATATTTTGTTTTATATTTAATTTTAATTATATATTGTGTTAAGGTTATTTTAGTCTTTTCATTCATGACTATTTTTTGTCTAAAATATTTTGAGATCAACTAATAATATTTTGGGGTGCGTATATCCGCGCCCTACTGAAAAAAATAAAAAATTATTTTGTTTTAACATGACACATTATAATTATTTATATCAATGAGACTCTGTAGAGTACTAAATTGATCTATCAATTGTAAAATCTCAGTTCACTTAATTCAATTTTGTATTCAACCGATATGACCAATCACACTTGTCATATCAAGATTCATCACAGTCTTATGGTGACTTGTGGGCCCAATAAATTTCTAGTTATATGGAATGTATTATAATTATAGGTATCAAATGGTTATAATATTATTTGTTTAAAATAATTAAAAATTTGAAATAATAAAGATAAAGGTAAAAATAGTAAAGTAATCTTTATTTTTTATTAAAAAAATAAAATATAATAATGATTATCTTTTGAAAATGTAAATACGACAGATAGAATGAGACATAAATTTTTTTAAATTGCGACAGATAGAACGAGACGAAAGGAATATTAAGTTTGTACAATTATTTCTCTAAATACATATTATGTGGCGACCCTTGAGTACAAAATTGAACCCAAATACTATTTCATTCTATATTTAATTTCTAATCAACGAACTATTAAAATACACATGAGTGCGATAATGATATGTTTGCATATATATCATTAAAATAATAATGTATTAAAAATATTATATGAAATAGAGAATGAAATACAAAAGTTTGATTAAATTAGATTGGAATGAATCACAACTCACAGGCTCTCACTGAGGCCATTAGTGGCCAAGCAAATTAAGTAAATATTATTTATTTGCATTAAAAAAATAAAATGAAAATTTGAACGCTTCATGCTACTATGGGTCACTTTAGTTTCCAAGTACAACTTAGTATGTCCTTTAAATACCACTCTCCTTGCCCCAAAATTTGATCAAATGAAACAATCTTCTCTCGACATTTTCTCCTAAATCCTCACATTCTCCCCCAATAATCAAACACTATTCAGTTCTTTCCCCAAAAAATAAAAATACAGAAATAAAAAATGGAGCAAAATTTGCCAATCGTAGCCAAGAAATTTTGGAACATAGTCCGAGTAATCTATTTCATGTTGAGAAAAGGCATCATCTCAAAGGGCAAACTACTAGCCGATCTCAACACCATCATGAAGCGCGGCAAGATCGCCGGCAAAGCCGCCGTCCACAACCTCATGATGTTCCACCACCACCACATCGCCGCCGCCGCAGGTCGCCGCTCTCACGACCGCCGCCTCTCCTTCCCGGCGGACGAATACGAGTTCAGCTGCAGCAACAGCCCCGCATTTTTCCACCTCCCCAGCTTCCACCTCAGCAAGCGCAGCAAGAACCACTCCGCCCTCGCGCCGTCGTCCGTCGACGGAGAGCTGGTGTCAGCGGCCCTGGAGATGATGATCGGCAGCGCGGCGGCGTCGCCGGCGCTGCCGGGATTTGGGCGGACCCCGATGGTGAGGCAGCTGAGGATAACGGACTCTCCGTTTCCGATGAGGGAAGTTGAGGAGGGTAATTATCACGTGGATGAGGCTGCAGAGGAGTTTATTGTGAGGTTCTATAAGGATTTGAAGCGGCAAAACGAGATGGGTTATCTGGGCTATTCTTGAGAGTTTTGGGGTGAATTATAATTTTCGAGAACTCGGGAGTTTTTTCATTTTTCATTTTCTTTTTTGGGTTTTGGACGTATTGGTGAGGAAATTTCACGCATTGGGGCGGGAGTGGGATAATGGAGACTTTTGGGGTTTTCTGCTAAAATAAGGAAAAGTTCTGGGGTGTTTCAAGAAAAAGGGGATTGTAAAAGATTTACGAAAGCTGTAAATTGTGCATGTGAAAAAGCATGAATACAGCTATGTATATTACTTTATGAATCCCTGTTATTTGCATCAAAGTCCTTTGTTGGTTTTGGGTTTTGGAGGAAAAAAATGCATGTATTATGAATGTTACAAGCATTAATTAGAAAAATGGTGAAATTTTCTTTTTTTTTTTCTGGACAAAATTCTATACACACACCATTAAATCATAATAAGTGTTTTTAATTAGTGATATAAAATATTACTTTCATTCTTGTCTAGGTTATCGATTGATGTGTACTATAGATGTTCCTCGAACGCTTAAGTCAGAAGTAGATTCAGAGAAATGAATTCAATCAATTAATTTAGTTGATTCTAGGAAATGTTTAATTCATTTAGACTAATCAAAGTAATGATAATGTTGGTGGCGTAACCTATATTGCATAGATCATTTGTGCCTTATGAGTGTGGATTTGGGCCTATTGCAACATGATTATTCGTATATTTATTTACTGGGTCTTGTTGACCATGACACGTTCGACTTGAATCGAATTGTTTTCGCAAGAATATTAAGATCTTAGAAAATACGAGAGTTTCAATCTGATGATTTTCTTTTTTCTTATTTCATAATTTTATTACTTGAAAGAGGCAAGCTAATCTGCTCCATGTATATAGTAAACTAAACTAGATATCGTTTTACTATATTCCGATATAAACTACTAATAAAATGGAGATAACCTGTTGATATGTCTTGAATCTCTCGATTCGTCGAACTGTATGGGGGTCTCGCTGTCCGGTCAGCGAGTAAAGGGGGGTGGGGGGTGGGAGTCGCCCTCGGCCCAAACGGTACGCAGTTTGTGGCCTTAAGCCCAATTTGGTGTATTTTCTCAATACTATAAATATGGTATTTGAGATCAGAAATCTGTAACCCTAATCAGTTAATAAAATCCGTTCTTCTCTCTGCCCGTGGATATAGCCAATTTGGTGAACCACGTAAATCTGTGTCTTCTTTACATTTTCTATTTATTACTTTATAATCATATTCATTCATAACAAACTGGTATCAAGAGCCTGGTCGATTTGATCAGGGTATTTGCGCACCGTTAGGGTTTCTTTTGCCGACTGAGAATGTGTGCTTTCAACGTAAAGATTGACAAATTCACCGGGAGAAATAGTTTTGGATTATGGCAGATTAAGATGCGATCTCTGCTGAAGTAGAAGGGTCTGTGGGCGCCGCTATCAAGAAAACCTAAATCTAAGGATGTAGATGAAGAAGAGTGGAATACCCGAGAAGAAAAGGCCCACCGATTATTATGCTATGTCTGTCTGACGATGTTATCATCGAGGTTGCTGATCAGGAAACTACCGCTGCTCTCTGGTTGAAGTTAGAGAGTCTCTACATGACGAAGTCTCTAACCAACAAGTTGCTCTTGAAGCAACGTCTGTTCCGTTTACGCATGCAGGAAGGTACTCCCCTTCGTGATCATCTAGACAAATTAAACAAAAGTTTACTAGATTTACGTAATATTGATGTTAAAGTAGAAGATGAGGACGGTACTTTAATTTGTTAGTATCTTTGCCTGAATTGTATGAGAATTTTGTTGAATCGTTTATTATTGGGAAAGATGCAATTGGCTCTACCATAGAAAATCAGGCATCGGGGCTGTTTGTCACAGGTAAAGAAAAAGGGAGATTTGGGAAAAAAAACTGGGAAGCCAAATCAGAAAGGTTCAAAAGGTTCTAAACCTGAATACATCTGCAATTACTGTAAAGAATCAGAGCAATGGAAGAATAATTGTTCTAAGAAGAAGAGGAAGCAGGAGAAGAAAGGGGGTGTCGGCGGTTCTGCAGCTTTGGCAGAAACTGATACGAATTCTGAAGAAGATATGGCTTTGGTTGCTACTGGACAGTCTCATCGTAATGATGTGTGGGTTCTTGATTCTGGGGCATCGTACCATATTTGTTCTAACAGGGAGTTCTTCTGAACCTATGAGCAGATAGATGGAGAAAATATTTCCATGGCAAACAGCGCTGTCTGCAAAGTGGTTGGAATTGGCTCAGTCAGGATACGGACAAATGATGGGGTATTCTACACCTTGAATGAAGCCGGGCATGTTTCACAGATGACGAAGAATCTGTTATCATTGAGTTTTCTTGACAGTAAGGGTTTCAGTTTCAAAGGTGAAGGTGGAGTTATGTATGTCTGTCAAGGTTCAAAGGTGGTCCTAACAGGCCTGAAACGTGGTACCTTATATTATCTGCAAGGTTCCACTGTAACAGGTTATGCTGATGTTGCATCATCCGAGGTTCAGAACACGAATGTGACCAGGCTGTGGCATATGAGGCTCGGCTATATAGGAGAAAGAGGGATGCAGATATTGTCAAAGCGAGATCTTCTTTCTGGGCATAAAGTGCACAGTCTTGAATTCTGCGAGCATTGTGTGTTTGGGAAGGTTCATCGTAACAAGTTCCCAAAGAAGGCCATTCATCAGACTAAGGGAACTCTGGACTACATTCATATGGATTGTTGGGGCCCGTCACGTGTTGAGTCTATTGGAGGCCACATATATTTTGTGTCTATGATTGATGACTACTCAAGGATGACTTGGGTAATTATGATGAAAAACAAAAGTGAAGCGTTCAAGAGATTTAAGCAGTGGAAGGCGTTGGTAGAAAATTAGACTGGGAAGAAGATCAAGCGACTGCGAACTGATAATGGCCTGGAGTTCTGTTCATCTGATTTCAACGAGTTCTGCAAGGATGCAGGGATTGCTCGACACCACACCATTCGACACACACCGCAGCAGAATGGTATGGCAGAGCGCATGAATCAGACATTGCTGGAGAGAGCGAGATGCATGCTCTCAAATACTGTTTTGGCTAGAAAATTTTGGGCAGAAGCAGTAAACACGGCGTGCTATCTGATCAACCGTGGTCCTCACACTGGAATTGATTGCAAGACACCTTACGAGGTATGGTCTAATAAACCTGCAGATTATTCGTTGTTGAGAGTTTTTGGATGTACTATTTACTATCATGTTAGTGAGGGTAAATTAGAAAAAAGAGCTAAGAAGGGTATATTTTTTCGTTTTGGGGATGGAGTTAAGGGATATAGAATCTGGTCACCTTCAGAAAATAGAGTTATATTCAGCAGGAACGTGATTTTTGATGAGAATTCTATGCTTAACCCCGCTGTGAAGTCCATTGGTGCAGAAAATTGTAGTGGTGTTGATAAATATGTGGAGCTGCAAGTCACTCTCGATGAGAGTAAATCACAACTCCAAGGTGGAGAAGATCAACATACTACTGCTGAAAGTACAAGTTCAGATGTTCATCCAGAAGCTCGACAGGCAAGCATAGATATTGATAGAGCTAGGAGAACAGACGTGAAGCCTCCTGTGCGATACGGTTTTGAGGATATGGTGACTTATGCATTACAAGTCGCTGACGAGGTAGAAGAGGAAGAACCATCTGTAGGTGAACCATTCACATACAGAGGGCTGTTTCAGGTAGTGAGTCGGCTCAATGGCTCACTGCAATGAGAGAAGAGATAGAATCACTTGACAAGAATCTGACTTGGGAGCTGGTCAAATGGCCAAAGGGGAGGAAGATTGTCACTTGAAAATGGATATTCAAGAAGAAGGAAGAAACCACATTTAGTGAGGGTGTGAGATACAAGGCTCGACTAGTTGCAAGAGGGTTCACACAGAAGGAGGGGGTGGACTATAATGAGATATTCTCACCAGTGGTCAGACACAATTCCATCAGAGTGTTACTAGCAATGGTTGCACAACAGGATTTAGAACTTGAGCAACTTGAAGTGAAGACAGCTTTTCTACATGGAATGCTCGAAGAAGATATCTACATGACTCAACCAGAGGGGTTCCAGGTTTCGGGGAAGGAAGATTATATTTTCAAGTTGACGAGGTCCTTATATGGGCTAAATTAGTCTCCGAGGCAGTGGTATAAGAGGTTTGACAGTTACATGATCCAGTTGGGATACAATAGGAGTCCACATGATTGCTGTGTGTATCACAACAAAGCAGATGATGGTTCCATGATCTATCTTGTTCTGTATATGGATGATATGCTCATAGCTGTGAAGTTCAAGTCTGATATTCAGAAGCTGAAGGACCTGCTCAGTGCTGAGTTCGATATGAAGGATTTGGGTGCTGCCAAGAAAATTCTGGGCATGGAGATATATAAGGAAAGAGAAAAGAAGAAGCTCTTCGTGTCACAGAAGAGTTACATTGAGAAGATCTTGTCTAGATTTGGCATGTCTACCGCCAAGCCTATTGATACCCCAAGTGCTACAAATATTCATTTATCCGCTGATTATACACCGAAGTCTTTAGCTGAGCAGGAATACATGTCTCGAGTCCCATACTCCAATGCAGTAGGGAGTTTGATGTATGATATGGTCTGCACGAGACCAGATCTTGCACATGCTGTGAGTGTTGTCAGCAGGTTCATGGGACGACCTGCAAAGGAGCATTGGCAAGCTGTGAAGAGGATTTTTCATTATCTTAAAGGTACGTATAATGTTGGTCTCTTGTATGCAGGTAATGCTCATAGTTCTGTGACTGGTTACTGACTCTGATTATGCTGGAGATGTTGATAGTAGAAGATCTATGACTGGTTATGTCTTCACTCTTGGTGGTTTTGTTGTTAGTTGGAAGGAAACTCTACAGGTTACGGTTACTTTTTCTACAACTGAAGCAGAATATATGGCACTGACAGAAGCTGCTAAAGAGGGAATTTGGTTGAAAGGGCTTGTAGGTGATCTTGGTCTACATCATGATCAAGTTATTGTGTTTTGTGACAGTCTGAGTGCAATCTGTTTGACCAAGGATCAGGTTCATCATGAGAGAACCAAACATATTGATGTGAGGTATCATTTTCTGAGGAATGAGTAGAGAATCAAGGTGATGAAAGTAGGTACTGCTGATAATACTGCTGACATGTTCACCAAGCCGGTCCCACATAGCAAGTTTCGACATTGTCTGGACTTGCTAAACGTCAAAAGTTGATAGTTGCCCAAGGAGGGCAAATCTGAGTTAGAAAGAAGGAGTCTGTTCATCTGGCATTGTAATGATGCATCTGCAAGGAAGATTCAAGTCAAGGTGGAGATTTGTTGATATGTTTTGAATCTCTCGCTTCGACGAGTTGTACGGGGGTCCCGCTGCCCAGTCAGCGAGTCGGGGGGTCAAGGGGGGGGGGGGGGGGCGAAGTCCCCTTGTCTGGGGGTCCGGGGGGGGGGGCGGAGTCTCCTCCGGCCCAAACGGTATGCAGTTTGTGGACTTAAGCCCAATTTGGTGTATAGGGGGAGGGGGCGGAGTCTTGTGGACTTAAGCCCAATTTGGTGTATTTTCTCAATACTATAAATATGGTCTTTGAGATCAGAAATTTGTAACCCTAATCAGTTAATAAAATCCGTTCTTCTCTCTGCCCGTGGACGTAGCCAATTCGGTGAACCACGTAAATCTGTGTTTTCTTTACATTTTCTGTTTATTGCTTTACAATCATATTCATTCACAACATAACCATTGTCCAACGAGCTCAAACCTACTATTAATGAAGTCGTAAGGACATTTTCCGAAATCGGTGTACCAAGTAATTTACATTCAATAATTTAATTTATTATTATATATAGTTTTAATGTTTTATTATATATATAATTAATAAATATTATTACATATAACTGTTATATATTATCACATATAATTGAAATTTTAAATCCTAAAAATGAAAAACTAACAATTAATACAAAGATTGAACCTAAACTCTAAGTCTAACACCAGTGAACGATTCTTTCGGCTACTCTAGAATGTTTCTAGATCAAGACGTTGCAGGGACTTTCTGCAATGACTGACCAACCCATTCTAATAAGTACATTTTATCCGTTCTACAACTACTATTGTGGATTTGTAACCTGTTGAACCGTTCTCGAAAAAGAGTTTATAGAATGAGTTTTAAAATCGTTCTAAAAAGTATGATATCTAAAATAAGTTTTGAACCCGTTTTAGATATTCTGACTACTAGAAAGGATTTACGAAATCCGTTCTAAAAAATAGTAACTTTTTAAAAAAAAAAACTAAAATGAAAGCAGTATTAACAAATACACCAAAAATAACAATTCTAAATATTATGTATACAAATACACAATAATCTAATTAATCAATAAATATACTAAAATTTAATTTACCAATAAATACACAAATATTCAGTAAAAGCAAATTATTTACAAAATTAATATCAACATTAACCAAAATACAACATTATCCATAATCCAAAAACTTAAAAACCAATCACATCTATTATTTGTCAAAGCACAATAATATTAGTATACCAAATTTTAATTCACACACGGAAAAAAAAAAAAGACATAAGGACTAAAGGGTCGTTGTTCCCAATTGATATTTCTTCTCATTTTATTCAAACTAGTTTCAAGCATTTTCTGTTTCCAACAAAACCAAAACAACATCCGAAAATAAAGTTTAAGAAATGACTACGGTGCCTTCACGGTACCATGCCCCCCACCTCACGTGTATTTATATCCATCCATCTTTTAATATTTATAACTTTAAATTGATCCAATGATTGATAACCGTAGAACTTCCCGTAAGTTTATTACTAATAAACTACACGTACATCTGAGATTAAAAAGAAAGGAAAAAAACAATAATAATATGTAATAACTGGGTAAATTTACCTCTTGTAAACCTTAAAGACCACCTCGTGGTTCTTTTGAACACTTATTGGATATCAAGCAGCATATCAAAGTGATTAAAATAATTCCATAAGACTTGCAAGCCTTTGTATATCATAATGAAAATGGTAGCTTGCTGCATATATTATATTAACCATTACTTTAATATTGAAGGCTGACGGTTTTATGTGATAATATATATATATATACACCAATTACATGTAAAAACATATTAAGATTATATGCAATTATAAATTTTGTTGAGTTTACGCAACTAATTCGATTCATGTAAGAAATTGCCGTGAATGATACTCACGTTCACTGTTGGGAATATTATTTTCACCAATATTATTCCTTATTTGTAGTTTGCCTTTCTTAGGACACAAAGTATTTTAGAACTCTACATTTCTTTCTTAGTTGAAGTCTAGGATTTTATTTAGTTTCCTAAATACTTATCTAACTTGTTTAACAAGACTAGGAGTCTTGTTTTATAAAAGGGAGAAGACACAAGAAAGAAAGGTGACACACGACACACACATCCTTAAAGCAGAACACATAAAGGGATACTCGTAGCTACGTTGCTGAACTAAGGGAATTTCTAGGTTGTATAACCAACTGAGGAATTCATCTCAAGAAGAAGCGACGAGTATTTTGTGTATCAAGAGTTTGATACAATTTTTTTTTTCATATATTACTTTTTATTATTTTGTATTGATCTTAAACGTTGAAAAGTAATATAGTTTTTGGGTTTGTACACCCAAGTTCGTAAGTACGATTACTTACGAACTGAAATTAATTTATTGTGTTTTTATTTCCACTGCTATTTTTGAGATTCAGTTGATGTTAGGTCTGGTGACGTCTATCACGAAACCTAACATCATATCTTTAAACTGTAATTCTACAAAACTACAATTGGCACCAGAGTAGGGTACTTAACTCTAATATTTCGATCCTTATTTTGTAAATTTGACATGATGGACGTTCAAGGGACTCCGCGACCTCCAATCCTAAATGGATAGAACTACTACCTCTGGAAACAGAGGATGCGGTGGCACATCAAAAACATCGACGAACGAGCTTGGAGATCCATTCTTGTTGGATGGCAGAAACCTCGTGTCACTGCTGATGGTGATGATGACTTCGTATACAAGAGAGAAGAAGACTGGACGGATAATAAAGTAGCTATGTCAAACTGGAACTCTAAAACCATTAATACCTTGTGCGGCTATGTCGATACAAATTATTACAAAGTAATCAAGAACTGCGAGTCTGTGAAAGAAGCATGGGACGCTCTTCAAAGGGTATGCGAAGGGACTCTAAGTGTGAAGAAATCTCGCCTGAGAATGCTCACTACAACGTTCGAGTCCATGAGAATGGATGATAAAGAGTCTATTGTGGAGTATGCTATGAGACTCTCTGATATATCAAATGAGATTGGAAACCTTGCCGAATCCATGTCCAATGCACGACTTGTTGGAAAACTTCTCAGATCCATTTCGAAGAAGTTCAACGTGAAAGTGATTGCCATTGAGGAATCCAAGGATACTGACAAACTAGCCTATGATGAGTTGGTCGGATCGCTCAAGACATATGAGACGGAGCATCTAGACTATCACTCGAAGGAGAAAAATATTGCTCTCACCTCCGATGTTAACTCAAAAGATGAAGATGAAGATACTGACTGGAGAAAGCTATTTGATAAATTCGAAAGAACCACACTTGGAGAAGAAGAAATATCACGCATTACTCAGAAATTCGACCGCTACTTGAGGAGAAAGAACAATATTGGAGAGAAAGTATCAAACTCCTTGATGGAGACACCACCTCCAAAGTCTTCTGGAAGAAAGTTGTCCAACTTCCAGCCCTCATCTTCAGAATCAAAGACTGAAAATTCTCCCAAGCCACTTAGTGAAATTCAATGCCATGAGTGAAAGGGTTGGGGTCACTACAAAAACGAATGTGCAAATACGTTAAGGAAGAAGAGTACTATTTCGAAGGAGTTTGATGAAGATGGAAGCGACTCTGACTCACCTGAGTCAGTACATGCACTTTTTGCTCATGTTTCCTGGGATGATGACTTTCGAGTTCACAACATCAATTCCAACATCCTGTGCCTAAATGCTGAGGTTGAAGATACTCTCGACAAATATAAAAAATTGTGCGTGGAGTATGATGAACTGTTTGCCAACTGGGGCAATCAGGTTTTGAAAGTGAAGACCCTTATGATAAAGGTTGAAAAGCTTACCCATGTGAAGGATGATCAAGTAAATATCATTACCCGGTTGGAGACATCTCTTACGAGAAAAGATTCGGAATTGGAACAAGTAAGGGATGAGCTAAAAAAGGTTCAAGACACAATTTCAAACCTCAACAAGGGAAAGGCGAAGTTAGATAAAATTCTGGAGATGTCATATCCAGAAACTTCAAGGCATGGAATTGGTTACAAACCGGAGTAACAATCACATCAAATCAGCCATGACCAAGAGTGTGTCAAGCGCCATAAGAAGAGAAGAAGGCAGTATGTTTGCCATCACTGTGGCGATAATGGCCACATTCGCCCCTTTTGCTGGAAGAGAATCGGGAAGAAATTTTCTTTTCAGAGGATCAAACAAGATGATGGGACTCGTGATGGGACTCAAGCTGTCAACACCAAAGGCAACACCAAGTTGAAACGAGTCTGGGTGAGAAAGGGGGACGTCAAGTGTAACATGGTTCATACTTCTCTAAAATCTCATGTTTCTGGAGCATGGTACTTTGATAGTGGATGCTCAAAACATATGACCGGCTCAAAAGACTTTTTGTCGAATATTATAAATTTTAAAGGAGGAAAGTTCAAATATGGCGGAGGCGCAAATGGACAGATTATTGGGCAAGGAACACTCCATGTTCCAGGTAGTGCCAAGCTGGAAAATGTGCTACTTGTTGAAGGACTAAGTGCTAAACTGATAAGCATTATTCAGTTGTGTGATGGTGGCTTTAGTGTTAAGTTCACACGGAAAAAGTGTGAAGTCTATGATGAGGATGGTGCCTATATCCTCACTGGTCAGAGGAAATCTGACAATTGTTACCAAATAATTGATGATGTGTTCTGCAGGTACAAGATGGTGGAAAGTTTGATCAAGGATAAAGCTGCTGTTGCAAGTGGTGACGGGTCTGGTGACTTGTCACCGAACCCAACACCGACTCAGGAAGAGACTGGCGAGCTGACTCCAGTTTCAACTCCTTCCCAGGCGGGTCCTGAATCTGATTCACAATCAGAGGATGAGGATCCTGAAAATCAAAGAGATATTCCCTCAAGAATTTAAAAAAATCATCTAACCGGTCAAATTATTGGTGATCTTGATGAGAGGAGTACGAGGAAGAGACAGATAAAATTCAAGAAATGGTAAGATTTGTCTGTTTATCCACTAACTGTTCTCTTTTTCGAGAGTCTTTGTTTCTTTCCAAAATAGAGCCCAAGCATGTAGAGGATGCTCTTGAAGTCGAATACATTGCAGCTGGAAGTGCGTGTATGCAACTTCTTTGGATGAACCAGATGATTGAGGACTACAGTCTCCATAGCAGTATTTTGACCGTACTCTGTGATAATACGAGCGCAACTGACATCTCAACAAATCCAGTTCAGCACTCTCGTATAAAATACGTTGACATCAGGTATCACTTCATCCGAGACTTAGTTGAGAGAACGAAAATAAGTCTTGAACATGTAGGGATGGACAGTCAGCGTGCTGACATATTCACAAAAGCATTAGATTTAGAGACCTTCTCTCGTTTGAGAAGATATCTCAAAATGTGCATTGTCTAGTCCATGTTGGGTTTGATGTTATGACGCCCAAAGATGTCACCAGTCATAACATCTGTATAATTTACATGTAATTTTTTTTTCATACATCATACAAATGCATTGAGTCTGATTTAAAGAGAAATAAGGTCATGTGTTGTAATAAAAGTGATGACAAAAAGACTAACCTCTTCATTTAGATGATTGTGAAACTCTCCCGCAGAAATAGGTTTTCTCCCAGGTCAAAAAACAAAAGGTGTTAACAGCAATTGCTGAAGATATAATAATCCTTTTCAAATCTTAAAAAGATGAAGAGAATCAAGACTAAAGGTCTGATCTTTAAATTTCACCTTATTGAGCGATCTTGACATTGTCATTAACTTGGGTCAAGGGGTTTGTTTTCATTGACTTCACCTTTGCAATGATGGGTCTAATGTCATCAGTCATGAAAAGCAACACTGATCAAAATCTCTAAAAATCTTTATGTGAATATTTTTAACCTTTGTAGGTCATCTTTTAGGCATAATTTAAGACATTCATATTTTGTGAATTTGCCGATTTTGTTGAGTATTCTGTTTCTCTTGTTTGCTTCTTATTCTGACGTGTCTTGATTTTTTTGAGGATGTAGTTATTTTTTTGTTCCAGTGGGACTGTGATCGGGTGTGCTGGACAGGTAATATGAGATTGATATGATTTTTGGATTTATCACTTTGTACGCTATATATACGGCTTTGGTGATGGTTCAACTTGCCAGCTAAAATTCAGTTTTTCTATGTTTATACGTGGATTGGATAGTGGAAATCATGGGCGGTTTAGTCTGAAATCGTGTGTCTTATTTAGATAAGGAGTTTCCTTTCTCTCAATTTTACTGCCTACGGCACTCGTTTTTTTTTTGTGGTTGTTTTCAATCTCTTGCAGAATGTCGAATTCACCATCACCAAGCAAAACTCCAGAAACAGACACTGCATCTGGATGAAAAGAAAAGCCCACCCAAAGTTCAAGACGAAAAGTTCTAAAGCTGCCCAGAAGTTTCATGATGGTTCTGATGACATGTCACCTAAACCAACATCCCCTGTAGACAATCCTGGCTCCTCTCCGTGCTCTGATACTGATAATGTTCCATCTGCCAGTGCACCGATGTCTGCAGCTACCTCCGACCACTCTGCTAGCTCTGATGAGGCTCCGTCTCAAGCCGCCGAGATTGAAGACATAGAACCAATCTCCACGAGGTTCTTGACGAGTGAAGCTGAAGAGGTATTCTTGGGATTTCAAAATCGAGGCATAATTGCTGAGCACCAAATTCCCATTGATGTTTTCGTGAAGCGGAATCTGATTACCTTCTTTATGCACCGTGGCGCCTCTTCGAGCTGGTGTCATGTCTGGTGATGGTTCTGGTGTTCCCAACATCAGTACCAACATGGTTCATTTTTCTGCTCCGGTTGTCCGAGCCCAAATTACTTTATTTGATAACCAGGTTGCACAATACCAGGCATTTCGGGACTCGTTTTTGAGGTCCAATTGCTTTCAGAACAAAAAGAGGGAGAAGATGTAGAAATAGAAAGATGTAGAAGACGCGGCTGGTTCGTTTGGCAAAAGAGAGAGGACTCGTACTTCTAATTCGATCTTACTAGGGGGGAGATTCAATTTCGGGGGAGTTTTAATTTAGGGGGAGTCTTTGAACATTTTGGTGCGTCTTGGTGGTTTTGTCCAAAAATGCAAAAGGGGGAGATTGTTGGGAATATTATTTTCACCAATATTATTCCTTATTTGTAGTTTGTCTTTCTTAGAATACAAAATATTTTAGGACTCTAGATTTCTTTTTTGGTTGGAGTTTAGAATTTTATTTAGTTTTCTAAATACTTATCTAACTTGTTTAACAAGACTAGGAGTCTTGTTTATAAAAGGGAGAAGACGCAAGAAAGAAAGGTGACACACGACGCACACATCCTTAAAGCAGAACACATAAAGGGATACTCGGAGTTACGTTGCTGAACTAAGGGAATTTATAGGTTGCGTAACCAACTGAGGAATTCATCTCAAGAAGAAGCGACGAGTATTTTGTGTATCAAGAGTTTGATA
Source organism: Phtheirospermum japonicum (assembly GCA_014905375.1). NCBI lineage: Eukaryota > Viridiplantae > Streptophyta > Magnoliopsida > Lamiales > Orobanchaceae > Phtheirospermum > Phtheirospermum japonicum. Next base: position 35,092 of record BMAC01001345.1, read on the forward strand.
CAATTTGTTTTATTTTTTTTTCATATATTACTTTTTATTATTTTGTATTGATCTTAAACGTTGAAAAGTAATATAGTTTTCGGATTTGTACACCCAAGTTCGTAAGTACGATTACTTACAAATTGAAATTAATTTATTGTGTTTTTATTTCCACTACTATTTTTGAGATCCAATTATTGTTAAATCTGATAATGTCATCACAAAACCTAATATCATATCTTTAAACTGCAATTTTACAAAACTACATTCACATATTTGTATAGAAAGATTAAAGGCCGAAATATGATACTAAGAAGAAAAAAATTAGTGTGGTATAATTAACCTGAACTATTTAAAATAACTTGAAAGTATTTGTCAAAAATAAAAGTTGTGGTTGCATAGAATTTACGTATTTCTGGTAGAGAAGCTCTGCTTTAACTAGTCCCATTAGGGCCGAGGCAAGCCTTAATTGACCTGTTCAGAATTCCACTAAGATAAAGTGAGCCTTTTGTTGTGGGGCCCTTTTGATTAAAGTAATTAATAATTTAATCATTTGAAAGTGACCGTTATTCATTCATTTAGATTTCTGATTTCATTTAATAATAATAATAATTATTATTATTATTATTATTTATTTTGTACAATGTTTTGCCAATTAAGCAGCTCTTTTCTTCACTTAATTCTATGTTGCTCGTCGACTTGGCAAGCAACATCATACAAAGAGACGTTACGTGTTGATTTCCTAATGCCCGAAAATCACTAGAAAATCAGTTTACAATAGAATTCATTGTCAGAAATGATTGTGAATATATTTTGTAGCCATCGAGATAATACCGATTAAATAAAAGATATTATTTTAAACTATACAAATCAATTTCCAAAAGTCACAAATAATTTTAAAATTTATCTAAAAAATGATGTAAGCACTTACCAACTTAGCTAGATTTTGTCGGTAGATATTTACACACATGTTTTACCCGCAATATTCTTATCTAGATTTACATTACTCTTATACTTATCTTTAGTTTTTTCTATATAGGTAAATAATTGTAGTGAATTAATACAAATCAAATACAAAATATACGGATTTCTATATTTTTCTTAGAGCAAATATACATTTGTTTCTTGCCGATTTTCGTCACAAACTTGCATGCAGTTAATATCAACTCCGAATTACATTTTATTTAGGGTGAGTTTGGATCGAGAGATTTAAAATTATTGTCAAATCAATTCACATATTTGACTAATACTCAAATTAAAGGATTTAGAATCCTTTCAAATTCATTAGATTTAAATTTCAGTTAAGAAATCTTGTCATTTAAAATTTATTATCTCTCTCTTACACACAACACACATTTTTCGCAGAAAAAATATAGTACACACAAAACACACATCAGCACTAGACACATTTCACACACAATACACACATTAACACACCAAACACACACTATACACATTTTACATACAAAATACACATTACATATATATTTTACTCACAAAACACATATTTCACACACAAAACACACACTGCACACATTTTATATACAAAATACACATTACATATATTTTACTCACAAAACACATATTTCACACACAAAACACACATTAACACACCAAACACACTACACACGTTTTACATACAAAATAAACATTACATATATTTTACTCAAAAAATACATATTTCACACACAAAATATACACTACACGCATTTTACACACAAAACACACACTGCACACATTTCTACAAACACATGTTACACAATACCCACATTTCACACTTTTTACATACACTGCACATTACACACACAAACGTCACATTTTACACACAAAACATGGGAAAATTTCATTTTTAATACATTATATTGACCACTTTCCAGAAAAGGTACGTGATATTGGCCAACATCAAACTACGTCTACTAAGTTGGCAGATTCATCAAATATGGTACAAAAAAAGCTCGATCGAGCCCAAATGCTAATGTGGCATGACCGAATCATTTCTTATCATTTTTGATTTAAATTAAAATTGTGAAATTAAATAAATTGACCCTAACTACCTAATATACCCTCAACTTCTTGATAATTGCATCTCCAGCCCCATATTTCTTTTTTGCACAAAGAATTGCAGGACTAACAAATTCATTCAAATGGATGAAAATATTCAAACTATCCACCAGACACATCAAACTTAATTTAGAAGGCGAGAAAAAAGGAAGAAAAAAAACTGGAAGAAGAAGAAATCAAATTCACATCCATAAATCTTAAGATGGACAATTAAACATAATATTCCATTATATCGCTGAAATTCACCTCTGCTTCACAAATGAACCCTGATTAGAGGTTTTTTTATTAAGAAATTATAAAACTCAAGTGGATAGAATTAGCTTCACGGAATCACTTTAAAAACAAAAAGGAACTTTAATAATTCACTAACTGTAAAAGTCTGTTCTCAAAAAGCATTAATGCCCTCTGGTGTTTTTTTTTGAATTTCTGTTCCCCCCCCGTTCATTAGATAGAGAAGTATCGAGGATCATCGAAATACGCAAGAATACTGTTTCTACGGAATAGAATTTCTTTATTCGTCTTTTTAAAAAAAAAGTTTCTTTTGGGTCCCAACTCCAACCAGGTAATGGTAAACAACATCAGAACGCCATCTCAAGGAGAATCATCAAAAAAATAAAATAAAATAAAAATTTAACAATCAATTAAGAACGAGAAGACGAAACATGAATCACAAAATCATCTCATTATTTCATATATGATTTGGTGAGTTTTTAGGCATTGACAACTTTATCGAACAACTCGGCGACGGCTTCATGTTTAGAGCCGAACAAACCCCAGCCGCCGAGCTTCTTCTCGGTCGAAACCGACAGCATCGGGCGGTTAGTTCATAGCAACGATGAGGCACGACATAATTTTCTTCCCCAATTTCTAAAATTGGGCGATGCAAATCCTCTACACCTTCTTCAAAAATCCCATGGCGTTGGCCCAGCGGATAGAAACCGGCAAGCGGACGTCGGTGACGGCGTGGTGCGAAAATTCTCCGACGTCATCATGGCGGTTTCAGGCATGGTGGTTCTCCTCTCCACCAGGAAACAACAGCAGTTTCCAGCAATGGCGCGACAATGACGACTTGTTTAAACGGCTGGTTTAGGGGCCGTCGTGTCTTCAACCGTTGCTCGTCGTTGCTGGAGAGCCGAGCCCCCCGCTCACCGAATTCCAGTCCGCCGGAGTCCTCACCATTTCTGGCAGCCTTCACGCCAACGCAGTCCAAACCCCTAGTCCGAACACAATGCCATCACGAGCCACCATTTACTTCCGGCCTATTATCACCACCGCCAATTTCAGCCACCATCCAATTCAGCCACCGCCAATTTATCAGGAACCACCGCTAATTTCAGCCACCATCCCTGCCGCCCTATTATCACCACGCCATTCTAGGAACAAACTTAAACTTCCACTGCAACCCAACCCATCACATAGACACTGTTTGTGGAGTTTTAGTGGTGATGAATAAATCATCGGGTTCTTGGCTTGGTATTATCGGAAATCGATCCGATTGAAGGTTTCAATGTGTTTCAAGCTTGGAAAAATAAGAGAAAAATAAAAATAAAGCAAATAAAATAGCTAACTATCCTAAGAATTGAAATGCAAGTGGGTAGGATGCCTCGTCGTATGCCTCAATATGTAAATGCAAAGCAATAATGAAAATAAGCAAGAAAATGCAATGTTTCACCAAGTACAAGCATGCATGCACTAGGTACAACTATGCATAAAATCCTAAATAAAGCAAATTAACTAAAATTGAAAGAATAGATGTAAAGAGCAATGGAAATTAACAAGAAAGTTCAAAATTTTAAGGAAAATAACAAGCAACAGATAGTAGATCTAAGATTTAACCTAAAACTATGCATAAAAATAAAATTACAAATAAAGCATAGCAAAATCTCAAAATCAAGATGATCCAAGAGCCGATCTATGATCTAGATGTGTCACTCATCTAGATTCCATAGCCAATTCATAAGTTTTATCATGAATTCAAGGTGCTAAGGCAAAAAGCATAACATGAAGAACAAGCATGGAAATGAAGAACAAAGCATGGAAATAAAGCATAAAATATTAAATTGAAAGGAAACTTACTTGAATTAAAGGAAAGAGTAGCAAGCTTGAATTAAATTGCATCAAAATAAACAATCCAAAGGAGTATTTGGATTCTTCTTAGGCTTACAAACCCAAGGAGGTGCTTGAGATTAAATCTAAAACTAGAAAAAAATTACATCAAAGCTTGAAATTGAATCTAAAACCTAAGAGAGAGAAATTAGTTCTTAAAAACTAGAGAGAGGATTTTTAATCCTCAAACCCATGCTTGGGTTGGGATAAAAATGAGAGGTTTTTTACAAAAATGACAGTTGTAGTCTATTTATACTACATTTAATTGGGTTTAAATTGGCCAAAATAGCCAAAAAGGCTTGAAATTCCGGGTTTGACCAAGTTTGACCTGGAGGCACCTTCCTAGACCCTTGGCTAGCCTTTTGGCACCTTTTGGCTCAACTTGGCTCGAGATGACTCGACCATGGCTCGATGTGGCTCGGCCATGGGCCGAGCCTGGGCGCTGTTGGGCGCAGGTGGTCGGAAGGCCTGGGCGCTGGTCGGCTGGAGCTTGGGCGGCTGGGCGTGTGCGGGCGAGCATTGGCGTCGTGCTGCGCGCAGGTTGGCGCGGTCTGGCGAGTGCTGGCGATGCCTGGCGAGCAGGCGCGGGCGCTGGCGAGAAGCGTGGCGATGCCTGGCGAGCAGGCGCGGGCGCTGGCGAGCGCCGCGCGCGGCTTGCTGCAGGCGCAGTCGGCAGTTGCGCGCGTACGCGCGGGATGTGGGCCGGCCTGCCGGGCGCTGCTCGGACACTGGGTAACCCAGTGTGGGCAGCGCCACCCAGTGTGGGCAGCTTGGCGTGAATTTTGGCAAGTTGTGACACGAGTTGGCTAGTATTCCACAGTGTTTGGGCATTTTTGAGCCTCTCTTTAGCACCGATTTTGGCACGCCTTGGCTTGGCTTGGCTTTGAACTTTGACCCTTAATGACTTCACCTATAAAAATAGGATTTAAACATAAAAACCCAAGAATTTCACCAATCCTCAAATTAATTGAAACCATTTAAACTAATTAAACATAAAATTAGCAAGAAATAAGAAAATCAACAATATTAGAAAAACAACTTAAAAAACCTAAATAACCGACATAAAAACCGTTAAAACCACAATAAAAACCTAATTAAAAATACGAGAAAAACACAACAATTACATGCAAAACAGACACCACCATTCATCTTCACCTGACATCGAAGCTCGTAGCCGGAGCTATCACCACTCTAACCCCATCAATCACATCAGTCTGACATAGCCATTGACGGCCGCCTGCTCGCCCGCCACCGCCGTAGCCGCCGAATCAGAAAGTCCCCTCAATCATGTCGTTATCGTCAACCTCGAACAACCCGGCCTTCTGCATGGACTTCAGACGGTCCAATCTTGCCTCGCCGTCTTCTCCGAAGAGAGTGACTGGCTGTTTCAGGAAGCGGAGGTGGTGAATCACTTCCTGTCTGGTGAGATTGAGATCGTCGATGATTTGATCCTCTACTAGGGTTTTGGAGGATGAATTGGGCTTTTATTTGGGGATTTCTGGGTTGGAATTAGGGTTGTAAGATGATGAACCGGGCTCGTTCTTCTGGTGCCCGTGCTGCGATTGCTTTTGGCGAAGGGCTTTGACAATGCTGTAACGCTTTACACCAATGTCATCATCACCGACGCCAAGAAGAATCCATTCTCCATCAAGGTCGCCATGGCTTAGATGCTCCGCGGGGGCGCCGTCTTTGAGGTCACCAATCTGGATCAAGCCAAGACGGCCGAGTCAGCCGTCCCGTGCTGCGTAGTCATCTCCAATCCACCGCGCAAACCAGGTATCTCCTGCATGCCCGATCTGTCCCTGATCAAAGAAATCAAGCAAGCTCTCTATCTCCGTAATGGCAAAATCAAGGGTTGGGCATCTCGTCGAGGCGCAGATCCTCGAGTCAATCGGCGTCGATCACATCGACGAGAGCGAGGTTCTTGCAATCACCGACGAGGATCACTTCATCAATAAGCATAATTTTTGCTCCACGTTTATCTGCGGGTGCTGCGATCTGGGGGAGGCACTGTGGAGGGTTCGGGAAAGGGAGAAATTGGGGATATAATATCCAGATGTGGGGGTATAATAGGTATTTAAGATAAGTTTTATTTATCTATCATTTTACTTTAAATCAAAAATGATAGGTAATGGTTCAATCATGCTGTAGACGTAGTTTGATGAATTTGCCAACTTAGTAGACGTAGTTTGATGCTGGCCAACATCACGTACCTTTTATGGAAAGTGGCCAACACAATGTACCAAAAATGAATTTCCCCACAAAACATACACTACACACATTTAACACATAAAGCACATACTCACAATTTACACATCGTACACACACACACACTATATATATACTACACACATTACACACAACACATATTTCACACATTTTATATACAAAACATACACTTCATACATTTCATTCATACTACACATAAAACACATATTTCACATTTTTATACACATTCTACACACAAAACACACACTACACATATTACACACAAAACATAAAACACACACATTTTAAACACAAACTCATATTACACACTAGACACATTTCACACACATTTTGTGTGTTTTGTATGTTTTTTGTATACAATATGTGTAGTGTGTGAAATATGTGTAGTGTATTTTGTGTGTATTAAATATGTGCAGTGTGTGCGACATGTGTGTATTATGTGTTTCGTGTGAGCAATGTGTCTAGTGTGTGTTTTGTGTGAGTAACATGTGTAGTGTGTGTTTTTATGTGAAAATAAGTTTAATATTTTCTAATTATTTATTAACTAATAATTTTAATATTTCTTAATTCATGATGGATTTGAGTTTTGGACAAATCAAACTACACCTAAACAAGTGAATTAAAATGAAAGGATTTCAAATCCATGAAACATGAAACCCTTTAAATCCCTCTAATGTGGCTTAAAATGTAGGTTCAGTTATGGATGACACTGAAGTTGGAAACCAAGTCAGCAAAATGGGAATAATGAGGTTCTTAAGAAGCATTGGTCATCAAGTTCTAGTCTCAAGGGCCCTTAGCGTAGCACCTTGATAATAAGGCGAACATGGTAGAAGGTTATATGTCCTGACGTATAAGATTAACATGGTAAAAATTTAATAGGTAACTTGGTAATATGATTTTATGGTCAATATGGTTATGGGGGACCCAACAGGTTAGTAACATGGTAAAAAGATATGAAAATATGGTTATTATGGCAAAATGAAAGAGAAAAAATTCTTATATGAGACGATTTCTAATTATGGAGATTAAGCACGGTTGGGACGAAAACCATAGATTTGGGCGTACGTCTCTAACATCTATATAAAGAGAACACAAGTCTTTATTACTATTAAGTTGATTATCCCTACCTTTTTTACTCCCAATTTTATCAATTTATACCGACTTAAGCATTGGAGGGCCAACGCCGGGGTTTCCAACTTGGGTTTTTGTGCAGATTGATCATGATCAAAGAAGCTGGTTCGACGTGGTCTGAACCCTATTTTGGTAAGACAATTATTTTGGATACATTAAGAGGCTCTATCTATAGGAATGTAAGTAACATCAAGTTATTGAGCGAAAGACATGAGGTGAAAAATCATGAAGCCGAAGCAAGTAACACCACTGTGTTGGATTTTTCTAGAATAGAGGAGGAGAATCCCGATGCGGATATTCTTACCATTTAGTGGCAAACAAATACCTCCAGTAGGGACATAAAATCAGGAGGCGCATAAAACACCACCATAAGGTGGTAATGTGATTAAGGATCCGGAGTCACAGGGGCGGACAATCACACTATCCCCACTAAGGGGTTAAGGAGGGGAGGAGTCGTGAACGTAGGAACAGAGGAGTGGGATCAACTAACAAGCCAGTATATCCTTAACATTAAGAAGGGTATGTTGCAAAAAAATTTCAATACAATACCATCAAAGGAGAGGCGAAAAATTATGGATAATGTAATCAACACTTACAAGGAGGAAGATGGTAACAATAAGGGAAAGCATGAGGAACAAAGAGAGTTCGCGAGGTCTAGTCGGGTGGAGAAAGCTCAATGCAAAAGGAGGCCAAGGTCAGTGCCACTCAGGGCAGCCAAATGGGGAAGGGGACATGTGTAAGAGGATCAAATATTATGAGGCATGGGGTAGAAGCTATATAATGAGGACGAGAAGAAAGAATATGAGGGACCTGGGGGAACGTTGACTAATCGAGGAATTACGCGGCGAAGCAGAGAGAACAAAGTGGAAGATGATGATGATGATGAGGCTTCCCCTACTTTGAGGGTAATGCGGGATATGTAGGTGTATAAAAATAGGTCGCGGGAGTAAGAATTGAGAATGATCGAGGGCACCCAATTTCAGTGGAGATATTGAAGGCTGCCCTACCTAGGGGATATAAGGGGCTAGACTTTTACTATGAGGGGTTGTAAGATCACATACGACACATACAAAGTTTTGAAAATGAGGTAGCACTGCGACAATTTACCGATTTTGTTGCATGTCGGGCATTTTTATCCACCTTGTGAGGACCAACACAGGATTAGTTTCATTAGATCGCTCTAGGATGAATAAATAATTTCAAAGCGCTAAAATCTAGTTTTTTGATGCACTTTGCCAGCACAAGAACACACACAAAGATATTTACGTCATTATTTTATATATTTCAGAAGAAGGATGAGCCATTGAAGGATTTTTTTTCTAGGCTTACAATTTCTAGCTTGGAGGTACCTACTGGGACCAATGAGATTAAGGTTGGCACATTTACCCAGAGATTGTCCACAGGGGGCACTACTGTAGAATACGGATTTCATGGCGGTTTTATTAGGGATTTCACGGCGGTTTTTGAACCGCCGTTAAAGCCAACGCCGTAGAAAGTAGGCACCTTTTACGGCGGTTTTACAACTGCCGTTAAATCCAACTAATTAATATCGGTTTCCAGAACTGCCGTTGTTTAATATAAATTTTAAAAAAAAATTACTGGTGAGCTCAACGAGTCTAACTCGTTTGGCTCACCAAGTCCATGCGAGTTCCGGAAAGCTCCGACGTCCAAGGGCAGCCTTGCGAACTCTGGGAGCAGTTGGCAATCTCCAGAGAGCTCCGACATCCAGTTGACTGAGTTCAGGTGAACTCCGATGTCCAGCTGGTCGTCTCTCCGCCGTTGATCCTCGTCTTGCCCGATTTGAGATGGTCCAGGCGAAGTCTGATGATCCGACGTCCAGGCGAACTCTGATGAACTCCGACGTCCAGGAGAATACAACAGGTGATCTCCGGCGATCCAGGCATACAGGCGAACTCTGACGTGGTGGCCCTTAGTCCAATGACAACAGGCGATCTCTGGCAACGTCGGCAGCTGGCGAATGCAGATGAAGATCTCCGGCGACGTCGGCAACCCTTGGTCCAAGATGAAGATGAAGTGATGAAGATGCATGAAGAAGATGAAGATGAAGGCATGGAGGTGTGTAAACGGATCGATGATGTGGCGAATGTAGATCGTCGGATGAGACACGGATCAACGGCCTAAAATTTTTGCTTGATAAGGACGAGGATCGGTTACATGGCAGCTTTCTATTCTATGGCGGTTCTAATGAAACCGTCGTAAAATGTCATCTTATTCACGGCGGTTCTAATAGAACCGAAGTTAAACCTACCGAACTAATTAACTTATGAACTAATTAACGACAGTTTTCAAGGAACCACCGTGAATACTTGTTAATTCATAGCGGTTCCTTAAAAATCGCGTTAATTAGTTTAATTTTAACGGAGGTTTTTCATAAAACTGCCGTAAAATGTAGGATTCTACGGCGACTTTGTGGAAACCGTCGTTAAATGCCGGATTTAACGGTGGTTTTCTGGAAAACCGCCGTAAAAAAGTATTTAACGACGGTTTTTACGAAAACCGCCGTGGATGAACCACCATGAAATCTGTATTCTGCAGTAGTGGGGGTTGAGGAAGTTGTGGCTAAGTAATCTGATCTTACATTTGAAGAGGTGTTGGATATAAGTATCAAGTACATCCATTTGGAAGAAGCCGAAGACGGGGGATGCCTTTGCTTTTCTTACGAAGATGAATATACAGAGAGTCCCCCAATTAAGAAGGTGGAATCGAAAAGGGATTTACACCAGCAAGCTAAATTGTTCACTGCACCAATAAAATACAGGAGAGATGATAATGTGGGAAATGACAAATGAGGCACGATGTATGACCCAGAGGAGTTCACAACACTGTGGGAACCAAGGGCTATGATTTTTGCTATAACTAAGAGACATCAACCGAATGTCATAAGGTGGGCAAATGATTACACATAGGTACCCATTACGCTAAAGTCATAATACTTTTTTAGTTTTCATAATAATTATTTACATTCCACGGAGAGTTGTCGTCATTCGAAGGATGAGATTGAAAGTCTAGTCAAGGCGGGCCATTTGCTGGAGTTACTTTTTATCGAGATAGAGGACAAAACCAAAGTTGGGCACTTCTAGGACATCCTCCAGGAGGTTCCCGGAGGCACAAGTAGGTGGACATGCAAGGAGTCATGAGGCACAGGATGGCTATGATGAAAATGATTAGCTCAGAAATAACAGGAGAAGAATCAACATGATTTAGGAGGACCTATTGATGGGGATTCAAATAATGCAAGGAAGGTTCATGTCAAGGCTGCCAAGCCAAGGCCCTCACACTACTGCAGAATCTGCATTCCACGGTGCCTCATCCACGACGGTTCTGGAAAACCGCCATTAAATATATTTTTACGGCGGTTTTACAGAAAAACGATATTAAATCTATAATTTAACGACGGTTATCTTAAAACCACCATAGAATCCTACATTTTACTGCGGTTTACATTGAACCGCCGTAAAAACTTACCTATTTAATGTCGGTTATTTGTGAACCGACGTAAAAACTTGAGGCCAGCTGATTTTAACGTCGGTTCCCAAACAACCACCGTAAAAACTCACATATTCCACGGCGGTCATATTAGAACCGCCGTAGAAAGGGGATATAATTATATTAAGTCCAGTGGATCTAACAATCTTACGTGTAGACTAATTCTAATCTAACGGCACAGAACATAGACAACGTATCAATCCGCGTTTAACCAAAATAACCAATAAGAACAACCAATTTATAAATATGCATCAGGATCCTTCATTTTTCTTCCCCAATTTCATAATCTGCTGAACACAAATTCCTCCTCTCTCGGATCCTTGGCCTGACGATCCGATGGGCGGAAACCGGCGGCAGCGTGCCACTTTCCGGCTACCATGAGTAGCGTGTGACTCTCTGACTCTCCGGCTACCATGAGCAGCGTGCGGCTCTCCGACTCTCCGATTAGGGTTCGTACGTGCAGCGATTTCAATCCCCGATCTCTCTCAGTTGTCGCTCTATCACTCCCCTTGCAGTCAGGTTAAATCTTCAAACCCTAATTTGAATTTCGGCAAGCCTATATCTGCAAGAACAAAAAATATATTAATAGCATAAGTTTATCTTTACTCTGTTTCAAATGCATAAACCTATATATTTATTGGGGTTGGTATGTAGAACAGAATTGAGAATTGACTGCATATTCAGTAGTGATGTCATTATGTGTTTAAATTAAACTACTTGAGTGAATAATAATGATGATGATGCAAAAGGGAAGGGTGTGCTTGTACAATGTATTATTATTTTATCCTTTTCAGGGAAATCTCTACATTGCTATTCTCTCTTATTAGAATTATGATGCAATGTGGAATGTGATGTGGACCAAAATGTCTATACGTGACATTATTTATTATGTGAGGGTATTTGTGGTAAGCGACCTCATTTTTAGGAGAGGGTGTTCCTCCTGGAAGATGGGCGAGCTGTATTGTGTCCTTAAAAAGTGAGCGAGCTGGTTTGTGTAGAGTAGCGACCTGTAGTATGGGGATGAGTTCTCATATAGGGTCGTGATCTCTTATGGTTTGAGCTGTGTACTTGAGCTCGGTTGTGAGATTTATGAATGATAAAGCCCATGGGTTTATGGTGATTATGTTATATGGCTTTTAATGGGCCGTATAAAGGGCCCAGGCTTATTGTGTTGAAGAGATTTGTTATATATGGGAACTTAATATGCGGAAAGAGTCCTAATTGAGAGTCGGTTATGGAGTTGTATTATGAATGGAATTATGGTTATAGAAGGTAACCCTAGATTGAGGGAGATCTCCCATATCTTTATATAAAGGGGCGTGTGCCTCTCATTAGACGATTACGTCAATATTATTTTACTGCGTTATTATTCTGATTGTGAGAGAGAAGAGTGTTGATTTCGCTTATTAACTTAAGCGTCGGAGGGCCTTAATGGGCTCGAAATCCGGCCCATTTGAGGTGCTGTTTTGCAGGACTAGCGAGGTCGTCAAGATATTTCGCGGAAGGATCAAGAGGTCGCTGTAACATATCTTGAAGTATTTTCAGGTCGCTGATCTCTTCTTGAGGTTAGTGCCTCTTTATTTGGTAGTTCAACTTTTTGGACTCATCAAATTGGCGCCGTCTGTGGGAAAGAGGGACATCGAGTCCTTGAGCGAAAGGCGTGAGAGATTTCATAAACAAAACATGAAGGATAGCAACATAATTTCGAGGACATTACACTATGGTTCTTTATCAAACAAGAAGAAGAAGAAGAATAGATTGGTGGATATTATCGAACAAGACGTGGCGAAGGATGGACAAATGCCTTCTTAGGCAGATCCAGTTGTCCAAGGTACTGGTAACACACCACCGCCTTCCCCCAAGAAGCGTGAGGGAAAGGGACCGGCGAAGGGTGTGGAGATAGGAACACCGGAAGTGGAGACGCAGAAAGAGATTCACATAGAGGCGAAAGACGGGGAAGATTTACTGAAGGATAGGCCCTATCAGAATAAAAAGGGGTTTTTAGATGGGCTTATGGATTTCGTGCCCCTAGAGAAATAGGAGGAGTACGCAGGTACCTAGCGAGTGAGCTAAGTACTGGGAAGGAAACAGGTGGTAAATCACATAGCGAGCGAGAGGAGGGGTCCTCGGTTAGAAAGGTAAAGCGAGGTGAGAAGTCTCTATCGAAAAGACTGTCTCATAAGAGAGGACGGAGTACGCGGAAAAATTAGGATGCTTCTAGTTCCACCTCATCCATAGATTCTCATGTTCGCAAGCGAATAGCGAAAGGGGTGAAAGTAAGGCGAGGTCGTTATAGGCGAAAAAGTCGCCGGCATAGTGAATATAATAGTGAAAGCGAGACTCCAACCTCCGACATGGGTAGTGAGTCTCAAGAGAAAACCAAGAAGAGGGGTAATGTGTTTAAGGAGGGAAAGGGGGAAAGCGAGATAGGGCCGCATAATAAGGCCTTTAGAGATTTGCAGGAGGCTATGTTGAAACTAGAAAGGCAAATGGATGGGGAGAAATTTGATGGAGACGAAGGACATCCTTTTTCAGAAGATATGATGCACGCAGCAATGCCTAAGAGTTATAAGGCATTGGAATTCACGTATCAAGGAGTGACGGATCCATTCGAGCACCTGCAGCTCTTTGAGAATGCAGGGTTGTTGCATAGTTATACGGATGCCGTGGCATGTCGGGCCTTTGTGTCGACCTTGAGGGGGATCGCACAAGACTGGTTCTACCAGCTCCCGCGGGGAAAATTTACCATTTATCAGGTGTTGCGGGCTGCTTTCTTGAAACAGTTTTCTAGTGTTAGGCAGAGTGCGAAGACAACATAGTCGCTCTTTACTATGGTACAGCGACCTAACGAAACACTGAAGCAGTATATTAATAGATTTACCAGTGCTACTCTGGAGGTGCCCGCTGCCACTGATGAGATGAAGGCCGGAGCCTTACATCAGGGACTAAGAAGAGAGGACTTGCGCAAGTCGTTGGTCAAAAAAGAAGTGCGAACTTACGACGAGGTGTTAGCGAGGTGTCATAAGTACGTGCAGGTGGAAGAGGCTGAGGATGAACATCGAGCACGTTTTGGCAGGGAGGTTGTAGACAGGGCTGATACAGACCTAGAAGGGAATTACGGAGAGAACCAAGAAGGGTAGTGCGCGGGATCTTGAGCCCGAGTTCTGTGATTAGTAAAAAACCGGAAGAGAGTATGCGAGATTGGAGAGAGGAGGATTTCACGCCATTGATTCATCCACGAGCTAAAGTATTTTCCATTATGGAATGCTTGGTACCTGACGCTATAAAATGGCCAGAAGACCGCAAGCCAATTCCTACTCATCCCAAGACTACTTTCTTTTGTCGGTTTCATAATAATTACGGACATTCCACCGAAGGATGCAGGCATCTTAAAGAAGAAATAGAAAGACTCATAAATGCTGGGCATTTGATGGAGGTGATTTACAAGGAAAGGGAACTGAGGGAGCAAGAGCGGACACTACCTCCACCACCACCCGGAGGTCCGCCCCAACGACAGGTCGCAAGACAAAGGCAACAAGTAAATCAAGGACGCGAGGGTCCGCGAGGGAATAGATGGAGGATAAACATGATTTCAGGAGGACCAACGGATGGTGATTCTAATAATGCGCGTAAAAGGCATGTTAAATCAGCTCGTTCAAGAACGTGGAAGGTTGCTAGTGTGAGTCGGCAATTGCACGTCATAGGGCCAGTCATTTCTTTTGGCCCCAATGATCGACGCGGGCTACAGGAGGATCATAATGACACATTGGTGATTGAGGCTGAGATTGCAGGGTACGAGGTTGGCAGAATTTTCGTGGACAATGGAAGCTCAGTAAACATCATATATACGGATAGCCCTGAACGAGAGGAGACATAGAAAGAGTTATTTTGGTATTTTATTTGGTAGCAGAAGTGAAAGAAGACTGGGTCAGGCTGGGTGTTGTAATATTCACATAATAAGAGATATCCGGATAGATACTTCATAGAGTTGGGAGTTAGTTGTAAGGGAGAGATGTTGTACAAGTTGGAGATTTTAATGTAAAAGGGATGGGTTGGAAATCTAAACCCTGCTACTAGTAATGTGTCGAAGAGGGTGATGTGGTTAGGGGGAGGTCGCAGAGGGTCTACGTGCGGGCTGTCAGGCAGGACTATCTTGGCGGTCTGCGGAAGGTTGAGAATTCTTTTAAATTTCTCTAATTTCTTTGTGTCGGGGAGTAACCAATAATTATGCTTGATTTCTTTGGTCGCATGAGAGGAGGAGGGTAGGTTGTTAATGGATAAGGAGTGAGCTATAGTCACTGGATTCTCCCTAAAGTGCTCGCAAGAAAGGAGAGCATTGGATTCAGGTAGAGGGATACCCTCTGGAATATGTGCAAGGGTTAATGAAGAAGAAGATGGGGTTTCGGGGATATTGTCTATTAAGGCTTGGGCTTCAGTATGGGCTCTGGTTTGGGCTTGAAGCTCTGACCAATTGACGTCGCCCTCTGACTCGTCACGAAGGCCGGAGGAGGGCAGTAGGATTTGTTTTTGCCTTTTTTCTATGATGAAGGGGTTTTCGGTGGTATCAGAATCGGGAGAAAGGGATGAGTTTTGCGAGTTATTGTTTGGGGACGCTAAATTCATCACAAATTGAACACATTCAGGGGAGGGGATAACACAGAACGAATATATCTCAGCAAATCAATTATAAATTCGACAGTGTATTTATATTAAGAAAGGGATCTAGGGATTTACACATTTTTTGGAGAGCTATGGGTCGTTGAACCACGATGGTCTGGTGGTGGATTCTTGGGAGGTTGCTGGTTGACAAGCTTTTTTGCAGAGCGAGAATGGTGGTTTTTTGGTTGTAATTGTAAAAAGTGGAGAATAAGGGAGATGAAAGAGTTTTATGTGTTGGGAGGCGGAAAAGCTGATGGGATGGATTAGAGCGGGAGTTAATAGGGTTTGCTTGGGAATGTTTTGGGCCTTTTAATTTGGGCCCACTATGTTTATTATACTCCGAAAAAGTATTGGAGCGACACGTGCCCGACACTGTGTCAGGCTGCATTTAATGAAACTTAAATGAGGATTGGATGTAAAGGAGAAAGCGTGGTTTGACTTTTGTGGCTATTTATGATTGCGTTATGGGGAATTATTTGGGTCAGGATGTGATTTCAGGTCAGAAAATAACAGTAATATGATGCCAGGTCGTTCTGTATATAGTTGGGGATTTACCTTGGGGACTTGTAGGTCGTCCCTTGTAGGGTGATTATCTTATCTCAAAATGAGCAGGCTCTGTGAAGAAACATGTTGGGTTCGCTATAATCATACGGGGCTTACGCAGCGGAATTTAAAATATTTTAATTAAATAAAACAAATATATATATCAAATATATATACTAAACCCCGTAGATTTCGTTAGCGATTTTAACAATCGTCATTTTTCATTATTATGTATCTATTATAAATTTTGATTCTTATAAAATAAATAAATTAATACCTCTCGATTAATTTCTTCAAGCGACGATTGAGAGGGAATCAATTCCCGGCTAAGTGGCTAACACCGAAACTTCTCGCCGTAGGGATCCAAGCGTATCCCCTCTAATCGAGTCCACCTTTTGTTTGCGATACCGGAAAAATTCTTCGCTAGTAGAATCGTTCCGTTTTCAAATTGATTGAAGGAATAACAATTAATACAACAATCAACAATTGATTGAAGATTAATTATTGTAGATGAAAAATTATCAATTAATTTTCATCTACAAATTAAAGACTTAAATATAAAATTGTTTATTTAATTAATATTATATTTTAATATTTAGATTAAATTTGTTAATAATTATATTTAAATACTTATAAAAATTTAAAATATGTCACATTTTCAACCCGTCTAATCTGTATTAATTAAGACGGCTGCACTTTTTCTCTCAGAAACAAAACATTCACTTTTAGTTTTTAGTTTTGTAAGTTGGAATTACTCACACTGTGCGGCCGTCTTTTTCCTTTTTCTTCTAAAAGGTATCAAACCTTTTTTTTTTGTTTGTTTTTGTTTTTGTTGGAAGAAGGATGCAGACGGCTTCTTCTATCTTATATATATATATATATATATATATTAGATTAGTTAGGTTAAGATTAGGACTAACTTTAATTAACTAATTAATATAAATATAAATATATATAATTATATTTTAAAGTCTTCAATCATTCTAATGGGCTTCTACAATTAGGGCCTACTAGAAAATTACATGGACTTGGATTTAGAATCCAACTAATTAATTAATTCAATTAATTAATTAATCCCATGAATTTAAATTAATCAATCCAATTGACTAATTTA
>BMAC01001346.1:16957-29198 GCA_014905375.1 Phtheirospermum japonicum
TTCGTTGACATCCGTAGCTATTTGTCCCATTTGTGTCTCCAAACTCAAGAGCCGTTTGCTTAGCTCGGATAAGACGGATTCGAGGTTTGATTGTCGCGGTGTTGGATGGTATTTGAAAAGACGTCTGATTGCTTAAATCTTCAAAATTGCTGCTTTTCAGTCGATCGACTGAGAAAAAGCAGTCGATCGACTGGAAGTCGATCGATCGTGTCGGCAGTCGATCGACTGCGATGTCAGAAACGGCCTGAAGCCCTGTAATTTGGTCGATCTCTTGAGGACCCAGTCGATCGACAGCAGTCGATCGACCAAGTAGGCAGTCGATCGACTGCTATGTCAAAAACTTCAAAACTCGCTGGAATTCAGTCGATTTTGGGGGTTCAGTCGATCGACCATATAAGCAGTCGATCGACCGAACATCCAGTCGGTCGACTGGATTCCAGTGCCCGGCTCGATTTCTCTTCCTTTTCGCGTCCGCCGGTTTATCGAACCTCGTCCGCTGCGCTTCCTTGCTTTGTCCGTCCATTCCCGAGTCGAGTATCGAAGATCCCAAACGATCGTGGGCCCCGCTTGGACGTCCTACGGCCAAGAAAAATGGAAACGTGAAARACTACGAAAATTAATAACAAAACGTACAAAAACTAAGAAAATCTAGAAATACGAAAAACGGCCAACCCGACTCCTAAAGCAACAAAAAGCAAGCGAAAAACAYKCAACGTGAAACAAAAACGATAATGAAAATATGTACAAAAAGATGCAAATCAGCTGTTTTGGAGATGCCACATCCTCGAACAGTGCGCGACGTACAGGTGCTTACAGGTCGCATTGAAGGTCTCAACCGTTTTATTTCACGGTCGGCAGAAAGGGGTGTCCCCTTTTCAGGGCGCTCAGGAAAGGATCCAAGTTCGAGTGGACCCAGGAGGCAGCGGATGCATTTGACAAGCTGAAAGAATACTTATCTGAAATACCATTGTTGACCAAGTCGATGCCAGGGGAAGACCTGATCTTGTATATATCGGTTGGAGAGGTCGCAGTGAGTTCGATGCTCATCAGAGAAGATGCGGGTATCCAGAAACCTATATATTATATTAGCAGAATGTTGTGAGGTGCTGAGTTGAACTATTCCGAGTTGGAGAAGGGAGGTTTTGTGCTAATTTGTACAGCAAGAAAATCGCGGCCATACTTCTTGAGTCACAAGGTGAGGGTACGTACTAATCTAGCTCTCAAGCAGGTTCTGAGTAATCCAAATGTGTCTAGCAGGCTAGTTAAGTGGGTGGTGGAGCTGAGTGAATACGACGTGGTGTACGAACCCAGGGCGGCATCAAATCTCAAGTGTTGGCAAATTGCTTACAGGAAATGGTGCGCCCAGCCGAATTAAGTAATGAAATAAAGGCATGGGTATTGCATACTGATGGGTCAACTATGGTGTCAGGGGCAGGGCTGGGGATTGTGTTAACTAGCCCAAAAATTCGGAATTTGCGATAAAGTTAGGATACAAGGCATCTAACAATAAAGATGAATACGAAGCTGTGTTGCAAGGTATGAAAATTGCGAGCGATATGGGAGCAAGGAAGGTATGGGCATATACGGATTCTCAGTTGATAGCTCGTCAGTTCGACGAGTCTTTCGAAGTAAAAGAAGAACGCATGGTGGTGTATTTAAAAAAGTTACGAGAAGAGGTTGCACTCTTTGAGGAGTTTAAACTAGATCATTTGCCGCAAGCTAAAAATACTCGGGCTGATCAGCTCGCTCAGATTGCGAGTGCACTGTGGACTTGTGACACGCGGAAAATTACGCTGATGGAATTAAGCCATAGAAGTGTGGATAAAGGCAAGGAAGTAATGGAGCTCGGAGTAAAGGATGATTGGCGTGCCCCTATCTGGGATGTTCTCGTTAAGGAAAAAGAAGGTGACGTGCGGTTGTCAACAAAGGAAGCTAAGATAGCGGCTCGTTTTTATGTTATAAATGAGGAACTGTACAAGAGGTCGCATTTTAGACCTTTTTTGAAATGTTTGTCCAAGGAGCAGGGATTGGAAGTGTTAAAGGAGATACATGAGGGGTACTGTGGTGATCATGCGAAGAGCAAGGCGCTAGTCGGTGGAACATTGCAGGCTGGTTTCTTTTGGCCAGGTATGAAAGGCATGGCTGGCGACCTAGTCAGGACTTGTAAAAAGTGTCAGATGCACGCTCCAGTTATGCATATACCAGTTGAGGATATGATGGTTATGAGCTCGCCATGTCTTTTTGCGCAATAAGGAATCAATATTGTGGGACCTTTTCTAAAAACACCGGTGGTGGTAGTCGATTATTTTACAAAGTGGGTGGAGGCCGAAGCGGTTACGGGCATAAGCGAGCAGGACATGATGAACTTTATTTTTAATAAGATTTTTTGCAAGTTTGGTGTCCCACGGGTATTGGTGTCGAATAATGGAACCCAATTCAACGGGCAGAAAATCCAGGATTGGTGCAAAGAGATGGGGATGAAGCAACGATTTGCTTTTGTGGCGTACCCCCAAACTAATGGACAGGTTGAGGTTACTAACCATATTATTGTGCAGGGCATTAAGCTACGGTTGGAAAAAGAAGGAGGACTTTGGGATGAAGAGCTCGCGTCGGTCTTGTGGGCTTACTGAACGACTCCCCAAACTTCTACAGGGGAGTCGCCGTTCAGTCTGGTCTATGGGATGGAAGCTGTTATTCCAGTGGAGATAGTAGGGTGATCACAGCGCTTATCGGTGTTTAATGTGGAAGAAAACGAAAGGCTAGCAAGAGGAGCAATTGAAACAATTGATGAAATACGAGAGAAGGCAGCGGCCCGGGTGGAACATTATAAAAAAAGGATACAGGCTGCTTTTAATAAACGAGTTAAACATTGCTGCTTTAAGGTTAGTGATTTATTATGGAAGCGGGCTGATGCATTACGTAAAACTAGGAAGCTTGACCCAAATTGGGTGAGTCCGTTCAAAGTGATTAAAGTGCTGCGTGGAGGAGCATACATACTCGAGAATGTTGAGGGGAAATCTCTACCTAGGAGCTAGAATTTTTGTCATCTAAAGAGGTATTATGCCAAGATGACGGGCTGTTTCACTTTTAACCCTTCGGGATGGTTGTTTCATTAACCCTAAGGGGAGGGCTGTTTCACTTTTATTCCTTCGGGGCGGATGTTTCATTATCCCTTCGGGGCGGGTTGTCTCACTTTTAACCCTTCGGGGCGGATGTTTTATTAACCCTTCGGGGCGGGCTGTTCACTTTTAACCCTTAGGGGCAGATGATGTTTCATTACCCTTCGGGGTGGGCTGTTTTGTTTTACCCTTCAGGGCGGATAATGGTTTTACGTTGTACCCTTTGGGGCGGTTTTCTTTTTACAATGTTTAATAAAGCTTAGTGAAAGTTTCATATATTTTCATGGTTTTTATAAATGGTTAGGTGATTTAACTTAAGTATGTTTGCTTTGCATATTTGAGTTCGCTTCCGGGAGGGATATATTTGACTTAGATATCCTTCTTATGTTTTTGTGTTATGGATGTTTATGTTTTTGCGCTCAATTAAGGGGGCTAACACATTTGAACTATATGTGCGAGTTCGTTATTGATGTTTTATGCGACCTATATTACTTTATGGTTTCACTTATGATGATTTGAGTTGCAGTTTTGCACATATTAATAAGCATAAGGATAAAATAGTTCATAAAATTATGCGATATTGTTCATAAATCGTGCGAACAGATTACATGTCTTTGAATTACAAAGGGTTGTCAGGTCGTGCTCGTCACAGTTGCAGGTACAAAATCCTCTAAAGGCACCTCTAGCTCAGCAACACGTTTGGAAGATAGTATGGCTCGGCTTTGGCACGACAGCCACCACTTGGCATCCTTGGGCTGCCTCGTGTCGCCCTTCCAAGAGCTAAATGTGGGAAGCATGTCAATGATCGCTGGCATCTCAGGGTTGTATGTGACATTCATAGCCACGAGCTGGTCCTTAATTATCCCTGCCGCTTTGTGAACCCATTCCCTGCTTCCTACAACCATCTTGCCAAAGAACAAAGTTGATTTTATGAAGGCCTTTATCAGCTCCTCTCAATAGGCATCCATGAACTTTTGACCCACTTCACTCAACAAGAAGGTCCACCGGCCTTCGGCAACGCCCAACGCCCTGCTGGTGTGAAACACGGACGACCTCTCGTACTTGCTCCTCTAGCTATTAGATTTGTTCTCTGGCTTCGTTGGCTGCTCTGGTCGCTTCATCTTTCACGCTCTCGACTTGGCTGTTCAAGAGATTTATATCCTCCTTATGGGCTGTTAGCTCTTGACGAGCTTTGTCTAGGTCACTCTATGTTAGTGACAGTTGTTTTATCTACTGGTCTGCCTGGATTGTCAGCTCGTCGCATGCTTTCTGGAGGTCGATCTCAATGGATCGAGCCAGTAGTTCGTTGGACAGTGTAGAGAGTAATGGACCCAGTTGTATCATAAAATAATATAAGTTTTTGCATAAATTAGGTCGGTAAGAGGGGGATTGTTGAGGTAGTAAGTTACCTGGTCAATTATGCTCTCGCCGAGAAAAGTCTTGATCTCCTCTGCATTACCACATTGTGCCAGCCCTTTCCCCAGATCTGGAGAGCTGGAAGAAGTAGCGCCATGAGTTTTTCGGAGGCAGAGGCAGGAGAGCTCGGGTTCTTAGCAGGTGGCATGATTGATTGTTTCCCCTTGGAGGGTCTCTTGACTAATGGCACCTCTTCCAGGTCGTCTGCCATCTCAAGGTCGTCTTCTGCCCCAAATGCTTGATTTAGCACCTCATCTACATTGATAATAGATGGTGGGGGTGTTGAGGTGACAGCGAGCTGTGGATCTGTTTGTGCAGTGATTTCCTCAGAGCTCGATGAGATGTAGGTGCTGACGAATGCATATGTAATAACAAAATAGTGGATTAACAGTAATTTATGACAGTTGTGGATGGTGGTGTGAAGTATTATAACTCGGGAGACCTACCGAACTCCGATCTGGTCATTGCGAGATCCGGGTCGACAGGACGAGAGTCGTTGCCCACATATTTGAAAATTTTAGACCATCTCGTGAGTCGCACCATGTCAAATGGGCGCTTACTCCATTCTACGAGATGGTCAGAGTATTTTTTGTACAAAATAGGAAAATGTTTTGGACTAGGAGGATTGGTTTTTTTTGGGGTGTGGTGTTGTAGCTCGCTTACAGAAGTCTAGTCCTCAGTATTGTGAATGAAGAAGAAATTTTTCCGCCATTCAGGAACTTTATTTAAGGGATTTACTAAGAACCGGGATTTGCCGGTGCGAGAAGAAAGATAAAACGAATCTTTTTGATGTTTTATTTGAAAACAGAAGTAGAAAAAGCCTGGGTCAGGCTGAGTATTATAGTATTTACACAATATAATATACCCGCCATAAATTTCATGGAATTAGGGTTCAATTGCAAAAGGGGTACTCTATACAGGTAGACTGTGTCGGTGTAAAATTGGTGCGGTGGGAATCTAAATCCCGATCTAAGCAGCTCGTCGAAGAGTGTAATATGATTTGGAGAAGTTTTCATGGGGTCTAAGTGGAGAATGTTGGGTAAAACCATTTTGGCAGTCTCAGTGAGATTGAGTGTTTGTATTCTTCAAGTTTTTCTGGGTCAGGGAGTATCCAGTAGTTATGTTTAACTGCCCTGGTTGTTACGGGTAGTGGGGGTTGGTCGACAGCGTCTAAGGAAGGCACTACAGTCACCGGATTTTCTAAAAAGTGTTCGCAAGGTGATGGGTTGTTGGGTTTCGCTAGAGGAATACCCTCTGATATATTTATAATAGTTAGAGGGGAAGGAGATGGGTCTTCTGGTATGTTCGCTAAAGTGGTCAGGGCGTCGGTGTGAGCCCTAGTTTGGGCTTCTAGTTTCGGCCAACTGACATCGCCTTCTGGTTCGTCATGAAGGCCGGAGGGAGGAGTAGAAGGTTGTTTTCACCTTCTTTTAAAAATATAAGGGTTTTCAGTGGGATTTGAGTCGGGAGAAAGGTGTGGATTATGAGAATCAGGGTTGGAGGATGCTAATTTCGCCATTAATTTGAAATCACAGGGATAAAGCAACAGAAAAACACAACACTTAGCAGATGCAACACATATACGGTGTTAAATTGATATTAATTTCTGAAAAGGGGAGAGCTAGGGGACTTACTCATTTTCGTTGTCGTGGAGGTCGGAGATGAGCGATGTGTTACTGGTGATTTTCTTTAAGTCAGAGAAATAGCGAGCTTTTTTGCAGAGGGAAGATGGTGGATTTTGCTTGTGTTTTTGATAAAATGAGGGATAAGTGAAGATGGAAGGGCTTTTTATGTGTGTTGGGCGGCGAGAAAGTTGATGGGATAGATGTGAGCGGGAGTTGGTAGGGTATTTTAGGAATGTTTTGGGCCTTTCGTTTTGGGCCCACAATGTTTATTATACTACGAGAAAATGGGGAGATGGCACGTGTCCGACATGCTGCCAGGGTTCATTTAATGAATCTTTAAAGAGACGTGATGGGTAAAGGGAAGCGTGTTCTGACTTTTCGAAGGCATATGATTATATTCTCTTGGATTGTTGTGCCCGAGTACAACTGCAGATCGCGGATGGAGAGTTTTATGGTTTCAGGTCAATGGATGCACTAGGTTGATAGATATGAAATCTGGGGACTTATATGCGACCTCTTCTTCGGAGAGGAGCACTCTTCCTGGGGACTGGGCAAGCTGAGTTCTCAGAGGTCGCGATTTTATGTGGCGAGCTCTTATTGGATGAACATTGCTATAGCTCGGTACAATGAGCCGAGTTATTCTTAATTATGGTATGGTAAGCTCGCAGGGTAATTTATTTATGATTTATGTTTAAATTTTTATGTGTGTTTTCAAGTGATTGCGTTCTTTAATCTTTTTACATATTCTACCTGATTTCGTACCTCAACCAGCTAGAATATGGGGGACTAGCTGATACGACACTAAAAATCCTCGTGTTATATATGTTTGTATTTATTGTAAGCGACCTCATTTCTTGGAGGGAGCATTTCTTCTGAGGGGTGGGCGAGTTGGTTTGTAAAGTATCGATCTGAAGTATGAGGATGAGTTCTCATATAGGGTAGCGACCTCTTATGATGTTGTTAGCTCGGCATTATCTGGTAGCTCGGTAATGGGCTTTATAAATATTGAGCCCGAATGGGCTAATATGGATGGTATTGTGCAGTCCCGACGAATTATATTAAAAGAATCACAGGCCCATGACTATTCTGGTAATTTAAACAAGAGATTCATTGTTTATGGGAACTTAGCATACATGAGTAATCCTAAATCTAAGTCGGTCATGGTATTTATGGAATTATGGTGTGAGAAGGTAACCCTAACTTGGGGAACACTTCTCTTATCTATATAAAGGGGGTGCACGCCTCTCTTTATTTTAAGTTGATTAATCCTAGTTTGATCTCTCGAAATATCTCTCGCACTCGCTAACTTAAGCAACGGAGGACCTTCGTCAGGGCCGTCCACCGCCTTGGCTGAAGGTGTTGTTTTGCAGGATTGATTAGGTCGCCAGGAGGCTTTTGGAGATGAATCAGGTTGCTGTGACATTTTTCCATCATTAATCAGGTCGTTGATCTCAGATTTGAGGTTAGTACCCTCTATTCTTGTTAACCAATCTTTTTGGTTTTATCAAGGAGTATCACTGTATTCTGCCTAATTCCCAAGCTCGGATGCATACCCAAGGTCTCCGACCTATATTCGGTAATAAAACATACGTGAGGATAAAATACCTAAATTTGGATTTTTTTGGGAAAAATAATACATTTTTTTTTTAAAATAAAATTTAAAACATCAAGTTTAGGAAACACACGGTATCAGCATAGATTACACTTGCGCCTCCTCCAGCAATCATAGTCCAAATTCGTCCTTTCGGGTTCAAAACGGTGAATTTCAGAGATGCACTTGTCTGGGAAAATAAATTAAAATATGAACATAACAAAAGTCTAAAACTAAAAAAAAAAATAGATGTATTAGTTAATTAGTACCCTTCTCGTCAAGTCCATAAATAAAGCTTTTTGTTAGACTCATTACTGTTCCGGACGACATTGGGAACTCAATATTTCCCCACCTTAAAATTAAACACAATACATTAACAGATCGACTACTATCCAATTATTAATATTAAAACAAAGGAAATTGGAAAATTAAAAATTTAATACTACTTTTTGAAGTTCTTAAAAGTAGCAGTATCGTCGAGCTCGCCTCCCATACAGGGGCGGATTTATATATAAGCTTGAGGGGGCCATGGCCCCCCCAAAAAAATTCAAAAATCCTAATATTATTCATGGTTTTTTGTTATTTATAGATATACATACATCCCAAAACTTATAAATTTGTAACTTGATCTAGTGGTTAGTGTGCTTAATCTCTTTTCAAATGGTTCATGGTTAAATTCTTACTCTTACTCATTTTCCCTCATTTTTTCTTTCTCTTGTTTTTCTATATTTTTTATCTTTCTTTTTATATTTCTCTTTATCATTAGTTTCCTTCTTTTTTCTTTCTCTTTATCTCTTGTTTTTTTATATTTTTTATTATTTTTTTTAATTTCCTCTTTCTCATTTGTTTCTTTCTAGTGTTCTTATTTGTTTCTAATTCATATATTTTTTATTCTTCCTTTTCATTTCCTTTTATTTTCTTCTTTCTCATTAACTAAATTTAAAATAAAAAATATAGAATTAAAAATATCACCACTCTCTCTTTCTTTTTATTTCTCTCTCGTTATTTATCTTAAAAAATAACAATATAAAACTAAAAAAGTATCACTAATTTCTCTCCCTTTCCTCACCTTTTTTTTTTTTCCTTCCCTATTCTCACAAATTAATGATACCAACTTAAAAGTAAAAACATATCTTTCTTTCATATTTTCTTTGCCTTCTTATTTGTTATTTCATATTTTCTCTAATTTATCGTAACCAAAAATGTTAAAATATATGTTTTTTTCCTTTAATATAAACGAGTCGATTCTCGCCATTTTATCAAATTATTTTTGTCTTTTAATACGCGGTCTCCCCAAACTAACAATCTTGAATCCGCCCCTGCTCCCATATCCAGAGGATAAGGCTTCCTGTCGACCAAGGTGAACGGGTTCATCTCGAGGAAAGTGACGTCCAAATCTAAGTTGAGAAAATATATCTTGGTAATTAGATAAATAGAGAATCTTAAAAATAGACAAACTTTTTTTATTTTATTTTTTCAAAATCTTGCGCATTACCTAAAAACAAAGCGTAGACAGATTTGATGAACTCCTCAAGTACATCTTTGATTTGTATCATGTAAAAAAAAACCTTATTCATACATATTTAATGCAATGATTTTTTTAGTTAAACTAATCGAAATGGTAAAAAGTGAAAAGAAAATTTAATTGCATTATCGACGAATATACCTCCAATGGAAGTGTTTCCACAAGTGGAGCACATAGTTCCGATGTAAAGGAAGCGCATAATTTTATTTTTGGCAATTTTTTATTTTTTAGTTGTTTGTCTTTTTTGGGTAAAGAATAATTTACGATTCTAAATTTTGTTTCCTAAACTGTGTCTAGGACTTTATTTAATTTTCTAAATTATGTTTAGAATTTGTTTTACTTGTTTACGAAATTTAGGACTCTAAAACTTGTCTATTTAAAGACAAGAAGATGACAAAACTTGGATCATCTTTTACACACAGTATTTTGAGGAGAACGACGCAAGCAACAACACAAGAAGAACACAAGCAACTTTGAATACTTGGAGTAATTGTTCGAGATTAAGAAGATCTTTGAAGTTGCGTAACCAACGAAGAAGATCTTCCTTCAAGGCGACAACTATTTTAGTATCATAGTGTTTGATACTTTCATATATTACTTTACTCCTTTGGTATTTGATCTTGAACAAGATAAGTAATATAGTTTTTGGGTTTGTATACCCAAGTTCACAAGCACTTTTGATTGTGAATATTTATTTCGTTGCATATCTGTTTAATGTTACTATTGGTGTTTTTAACAACAGTCTTAACATCTGTTATTAATCTGCTGTTTACAACTCTCAAACTGTTCAGTGTTAGTTCCAGTGTTCTAACACCGAACTTAACACTGTTTGACCGATACTTATTTTAGTTACCATAGGTCTACGAAATCACAATTGGCGTCAGAGCAGGATACCTAACGTACTATGTATATCGATCCTTATTTTGTAGGACGCTATGGACGCTATGGACGCTTAGGGGAATCCAAGACCTTCTGTCAGGAATGGAGAGAACTACTCTCTTTAGAAACAGAGGATGAGGTGTCACATAAAGAATATCGAAGAACGAGCGTGGAGGAACATTCTGGTTGGATGGGAAAAACCACGTGTTACTAATGTTGATGGTGACACCATCATCAAGAAAGAAAATGATTGGACCGCTGATGAAATAGTCAATTCAAACTGGAATTCCAAGTGCATTAACACCCTTTGTGGATATGTTGATTCAAACTATTACAAATTATCCAAAAATATGATTCAACAAAGGATGAGTGGGACGCATTGCAAAGGGTATGTGAAGGAACCCAGAGCGTGAAGAGATCGAGACTAAGAATGATGACTGCCACTTTCGAGTCAATGAGGATGTGTGACAAAGAGTCCATCATGGACTATACCATGAGACTTTCAGACATCGCAAACGAGGGGAACTTGGTGAAGCGATGAGTAACTCACGTCTTGTGGGAAAGCTACTCATATACATCTCAAAGAATTCAGTATTAAGGTGGTAGCCATAGAAGAATCCAAGGACACAGGCGATCCAGATTTTGACGCTTTAGTTGGCTCACTCAAGACATTTGAGATGGAACATCTAGGTTCCAACTCAAAAGAGAAGAATGTTGCTCTCTCCTCTGATGTTAACTCTTTTGGGATTTGGTGGTACCGTCGCGCAGCGGAAAATGAAAATTTTTAATAATTGAAATTTTGAATCGAATTCAAATGACGACGGCCCATTTTGTAATCAATTAATTCAAACAATGTTTAATTACTTTAATTAATAGAAACAATTCGATTTCCAAAAATCAAACAAGCATGACCGGTTTCTATTAAACATATATATATAACAATTATATATATTTATATATATTAATATATTAACATATATTTAATTATATATTATATATATACATATCATATATACATATATATATAATATTTAAAAACAGCATGCATTAACACACACACACACACACACACACACACACACACATATATATATATATATATATATATATATATATATATATATATATATATATATATATATCATATATATATACATAGCATGCCTTTATCTCATACATACATCCACATCATGCATATACACATTACAGCATGCATAATTCATATCACACACACATATATATATATATATTATACAAACGCAGCGTACATCATATATATATATTCACAACCCTTGTACCTCACGGCACTCAGCGGAGACGGACACGGAGGCCGGGCTGTTCCGGCGGGGATGCGGCTGGGAAAAACTGGCGACGAGCGGCGCGCTGGCTGGGCTACTACACGGCGGCAGGGGCGGGCTGTTCCGGCGGCGATGGTGCGATGTCCGAAACGGCAAGGCGGCACTTCAGCGTCTGAGGCGACGCAGTAGCATGAACGGTGAGCGGCGCGAGTCGGCGCTGTACGGCATGGCTCAGTGGCGGGCGGCAGAGAACAGCTACGATACGACGATCCGGCGACGACTCCATATTTGGCGATGACGCAGCGGCGCCAGGCTTCGGCAACTCCGGTGTGGCTGCGGCCGTACGGAGCGACGGGCTGCGGTGAAGCGACTGGGTTTCCGACGACGGTGATCCTCCAACAACGGCGACGATGTGTCTCCGACAATTGGTGTCACCAAACCGTATAACCCGACGTACTCGCGACGGTGTACTAGATCCGTCGAGAGATTGAGAACGATGGAAAAACGAGAACCGAACGATTCGGTTTGGCGGCGGCCGGCGGCAAGCGGCGGCGGCCGGAGGTGGACGACGGGAAGGGTGGTTAGGGTTCCGAAAAAATCCGTCTGTTGTGTTTTGTGTGTTGGTGTATTGTATTCTCAAACCCGTCTGGTTCATTTGCCTTTTTATATCAAGTCTTGTTTTTTATTTTTTTTTATTAAAACATAAGCCCAAAACCCTTAAGCCCATTTGGTTGGGCTCTCTTGTTTTATAAAAAGGATGGGCCAACTAAAACAAAACAAAAACAAGC
>BMAC01001346.1:51541-78895 GCA_014905375.1 Phtheirospermum japonicum
GCCGAAGTTCTCATTGGAGAATTGCTCAAAGGCAAAAGGTCTTCCTTGGCCGAAAACCTGTTTGCCGAGTACTACCGCCCGATGACGCCGAGCGGAGAAAGACCGGATAGGCTGAGTTCGGCCGAGGCTTGCACAGTCTAGATCAGTTCTACCAATTGATGATCCTGGCGAAGCCGAACAGAGAAACCAAGCTGGTGGCCTTGGGTCCACCCAGAGTGAAAAATATCTAAGCTCGGAGTTAAGTCGGAGGGACATGTCTGAGGCCGGCATTGAAGCGGTCGATACGGGAATAGATATTTTGGAAGGACCAATGAAAGAGTGCCAGGTGTCTAATTAGGGTTTGGAAGGAAAACTATAAATAGATTCTCCAAGAGAGAGAGAAAGGATCCCCCAATTGTTTAGAGAGAGAAACATAGAGAGCTTTAGAGAGAGAAAGCTTGTAATCTGATATTGAGCACTTGTAAAGGGACCCGGCCAAGGCCGATCCGATCTGATTTTTTGCGAATAAAAGTTAAGCACTTTTTCCTACTCATTTTCTGCTATTTGATTGCGGTTCTCCTGTTAATTTTTGGTTTTATATTTTGTTGTGTTACTCTTAACATAAACAATAAGTAAGAAAAGCATCATTGGAGGATCAAGTTCAAAGATCAAGCCACAGGTGCCCACACAAAAAAATTTTGGGCGCACACTTTCCAAATCCCAGTCTTTGCCTTCCATATCTAATATATCTAGCTCCCTAAAGCCCCTTAGTGAAGTTCAATGTCAAGAATGCAAAGGTTGGGGACACTATAAAAATAAATGTATGAATACTTTCAGAAATAAGAACTTGATTGCTACAGAGTACCCTGAAGATGACGATGATTCTAACTCATTTAAATTAGTTCCAGACCTGTTCGCTAATGTTGTGTGGGATGATGACATCAGTTTTGGTAACACCGAAACTAACACCTTGTCCCTGAATATAGAGGTTGACGAATATCTTAACGAGTACAAGAAGCTGAGCATTGAGTATAAACAATTATTTGCTAGTTGGGAAAATTAGTACTCAAAATCAAGGATCTTATGATCGAGGTGGACAAACTGACTAAGGAAAATGATGATCAACTGAGTATAATTGTCCGATTGAATTCGTCACTCACCAAAAAGGATGTTGAGCTAGAACGAGTGAAAACTAAATTGAATAAGGTCAAAGGAACTGTCATAAACCTCAACAAGGGAAAGGCAAAGCTTGATGAAATTCTGGAAATGAGTTTCCCAAAATCCTCGAGACACGGAATCTTCTAAAAACCAAATTAGCAAACACCAGCATCAAGCAAAAAATAGAAATCGACCAAACGCCACAAGAGGAGTAGAAGACAGTATGTGTGTCATCACTGTGGTGATCCAGGTCACATTCGACCTTTTTGATGGAAGATTATTGGCGAGAAAAGGCAGTTTCAGAGGACAACGTTGTCTGCTAAGTTGATTCAAGCTTTTGTGTTGCCTACTTATGAAAATTTGTCAAAAGATCAATAGCTTGCCCGCAAGAGAACGGGGTCGCGCGTAGTTTGGCAACTTGACTCGAGTCGTCTCTCGAGGAACATACAATCGGAAATCTCAAATAGTTTGTTCAAATGCAATTACTTATACTAAAAGGGGGGGTGTTTGATTATTTTTGTTATCTAAGAATTTAAAACACATGAACAATAATTAAAACTAGGTAATGTAATTCAGCAATTGGAACTTATAAACTAGAGAAATTATTCTAAGAACTCAAGAAAGATTAACTAACGTAAAATCAAGCAATTATCAAGAATGAAATATAAAGTAAATAGACTAACCAAGAATGAATAATAACTAAGCATTAATTAAACTAAAATTAGGAATTGCGATATCAAAAGTATCTAAGGTTTGGAACATGAAATCACTCAAGAACAATTATTAAAATCCACTACTTAATTGCATAAATTAAACTAAGAAAATGATTAAAGAGTTTGAGTACTTATTTAAACTAAGGAATGCAGTAGATTCTCCCGCTAATCAGGAGAGGAGGGTTGATCTTTGTCGAATAATGAATCACGAACTGATGGTTGGAACTCGGAGCTTCGTGATCCTCCAATCTTCGATCTTTATCTATTATTGTGATATGTAATGTGATGGTGTTGATCTCGAGCCAAGAGGATCGAATATTCAGAGTGTGGGAGAGAGGTATATCCTTTTGGGACGGACCTAGAGGGGTTTATATAGTTTTCCCTTAACTTTGAGCATAAGAAACCCTAAAATCCCGATTCTGGGCCGCCGCGTCGACGGTGCGTCGATGGTGCATCGACTGATGCGTGACGGTGCTCGGCGTCGCTTCTGCCTGGGTGTGCACGTCGACAGGGCGGGTGCGTCAGCTGACGCAGTCTTCAATCGACGCCTCAGAGAATTGCGTCGACCTTGCGTCGGTCGACGCATCTAGGATCGACGCTTCAGAATGTTGCGTCGACCTTGCATCGGCCGACGCGTCTAGGATTGACGCTTTAGAATATTGCGTCGACCTAGCGTCGAATGACGCCTCTTCAATCGACGCTTCAGAATCTTGCATCGGCAAGGCGTCGACTGACGCAGATCATGGCCCGCGTCGACGGAGCGTCGACGCTCGTGTTAGTCGACGGAGCGTCGACGCTCGCGTTAGTCGACGCTTGCGTCAGTCGACGCGACAGAGCGTCTGTCCCATTTTGCTCGATCTTTTTGCTACTCGTTTACCGGAAAGCTCGTTCTCCATTTCTTGAACATCAACTTCATTTAATTATGCGCTGAACTCTTCCGGTTTACTTAGCTGTAAAGTGAAAAATCACAAATAATCACTTATTTTCATCAATCTAGATCAAAAAGCGGTAAAATAAGCTGAGAGTACAAATATACAAATTAGAGCTTAAACTACCCAACTTATACCAAAAAACAATAAGAAAAACAAGCTATAATACAACTAAAAATAAGGACAAATATGTGTTAATCATGAGTCCCATGACAGTTTTCATATTACTAACACCAAAAAAAACACCAGGTTCAAACAGGTCAGGGTCAAAAAGAATGAGATCAAATGCAATATGATCTATACATCCCTAAAATCACACGTTCCCGGAGCCTGGTACTTCGACAGTGGTTGCTCCAAGCAAATAATCAACTTTGAAGATCTACTTTCCAACATTGTCAGACTCCAAGGAGGAAAGGTAAAATATGGTGGAGGTGAAAATGTCCATATCATTCGCCAAGGAACTCTTCATGTCCCTGGTATTTCAAAACTCGAAAATGTGTTACTTGTTGAAGGTTTAATTGCAAACTTTATAATCGTAAGCCAACTGTGTGATGGTGGTTTTAATGTCAAGTTCACCCATGAGAAATGTGAAGTCTATGATGAAGGCAATGTATGTATCCTTACTGGATATAGGACCTCCGACAACTGCTACCAAATAAGTGGTGATGTGTTCTGCAAATTGTCTCAATTGAGTGATGCCGAGTTGTGGCATCAAAAGCTCAGACATGTCAAATACAAGATGCTGGAAAGACTAACCAAAAAAGAAGGTTTGAATGGGCTTCCTAAGCTCAACCAAGATCATCCCTGTTTGTGAGGCATGTAAGAAAGGAAAGCAAGTCAGGGTATCACACCCGAATGTGGAAAGTCTCACTACCACATACTGTTTTGAACTCCTTCATATGGATCTTATGGGATCACTTTAAGTTGAGAGCCTTGGTGGTAAGAGGTATATTCTTGTGATTGTAGATGATTTTTTCCGTTTTACTTGGGTAGAGTTTTTAAAAGAAAAATCTGAGTCTTTCGAAGTATTCAAAAAACTTGCAAAAAGGTTGTGTGTGCGATTTGAAGTGAATATTGTTAGGATCAGGTCTAATAATGGAAAGGAATTTTAGAATGCATAATTTTCAAACTATTGTTCAAAAGTAGGTATAAGTCATTAGTTTTCATCACCTATCACCCCCAGCAAAATGGTATAGTCAAACGTAAAAATAGGTCTCTTGCCGAGATGAATTAGAGGAAAAAGAAATGCAAAAGATTCCTTATGCTTCAGCAGTAAGGAGTCTAATGTATGCTCAAGTATGTACGTGTCCGGACATTACATTCACTGTTGGGACGCTGGGTAGATATCTGAGCAAGTTAGGACTAGACCATTGGAATGCATCCAAACGGGTCTTGAGGTACTTGCAAAGAAAAAAAAATTACATGCTCACATATCGGAGGTCAAATCGGATTAAGATCGTTGGATATACTTACTCCGATCATGCTAGATGCCAAGAAAGTATAAAATCTACATCAGGCTATGTATTCTTGCTGGTTGGAGGAGTGCTAAACAGTGTATTATATTATAGCCTCCTCTGCCATGTCAGCATAATTTATAGCATGTTATGAGGCATCTAACCACAAAGTATGGCTCCAAAACTTTGTCACGGGGCTGCGCCTAGTGGATGGTATTGAAAAGCCACTTAAGTTATTTTATGACAATAAGTCGACAATCTTGTATTCCAATAATAATAGGAGCTCGACGAAGTCTAGGCATATAGACATCAAGTTTCTAGTTGTTAAAGAGAGAATTCAAAGTGAACAATTTTCTATTGAACATATCGGTACAAACTCCATGATAGCGGATCCGCTTACAAAGGGCTTGTCACCCAAAACGTTTCATGAGCATACTGGTAGTATGAGTGTCAAAATTTTTGAGAATATTTAGTTTCAGTGGGAGTTTTGTAATTATAATGTTCTCTTTTTCGTAGATATATTTTTCAGTTACTTCAGTTTAAGGATATTTTAAGTTTATTTTCCTGCAGAAATTAAAGTTATTTGGTTGATTCACACTTTAATTTAAGTATATGGTTGATCTCACTAAGGTTTTAAGGTGGACCAGTTGGAAATAAGCATGTTACGATCACAATACATGAAATCTACATGCTACACATCCACATCATGATCCATGTCATTCAGTTGTGTTGACATATGTGACCATTGATGGGTCGAGTTATGATAAATGTAATGAAGGTCACTTTGATCCTATGTTGATATGGCTGATTGACTAGATTGAATATAAATACATTTTTGTTATGACAGCAAAGTTGAGCTCGTACGGTTATATTCTAACAATGTATAAGTATAAGGTTACGCATATAGCCCAGGTGGGAGATTGTTGGATCCTTAATCCAACATTGGGCTTATATGTGAAATAATTATAGATTGTGGACTCTCAAATAAGGTCAAATAAAGTTTAAGGTATTGGGCTTAATGAATTTTAGTAGGATGTGGGCCTTTAATGTGTAGTTACTCAATGGACTATCTATTTTAATAATGGTCTAAAATAGGTAAACCTTAATAGCTTAAGTATATACGGGTTATGGTCCCTAGGTCATACGTATCATCAAGATATTCAATATATCATTCTATTCTGCATCCCATCGTCAGAAGATAACATATAGAGAAATTTTAAGGATTCTCTAAATGGATTGGATACGTATTGCCCTATAAGATCAAACCTTAAATTTAATCGCTTATGGATTCAGGTACGCTTCCGTAAACTAACTTATGATTCTTAATAATTTAATATGATGGTTTATCGATTATAGCGATGGCTTTCGCTAAGATTATTTGCTCTAACACAAAAAACAATTACAAGCATACAAACAAATTCTTGCATTCTTTATTATATTTTGGGCAACGTGATAAGCTCTTGTTCTTTAGTTTTCTTGTGAACGTGCTCACAATAGAAGACACCGGTTGTGACCTTATTGGGTTTTATCTTGAGGTGGTGGTTTGCCGTTAAAACCTGCATGGAGGGAGGCCATCACGATCTTAGGACAGCGTCTGAGCGAGTGGCAGGGCAGTTCTTCCTGCTAAGGCGTTTTTGGAGCATCCAGGGCCCCGGCGCCCAGCTCAGCTGGAGAGACCCGGCCGACCGGCCCAGGGAATAGGCCAACTTTCTTATATTTTATTTATTTCAAGTAATTTTCGTACTTCATTTTCTTTAATATATATTTATAATCATTTAAAGAATTATAAATAAATAATTTTCTATAACAACTTCTTCACGTTTTGCCTTCCCTTTTGTTTTTGTTCCGCCTCTTTCTCTTCTCTTCTAACATCTGGTTTTCTTATTCCACGTTTTGCTGCAATCCCAAATTTCAACAATTTATACGGGTTCCAGATGACTGAAAGTAGTGCACATGGAGATGATTATGATGGTGTAATATTCTCACAATTAGTATGCAATTCTTTTAATCATTTTCAATGTGTAGAGCTATACTTCAATTCTCACCATACTTGGTTGTTTTACTTTCCTATGCATTATAGGATTTCACCAATTTTATGTAGAACTTAATTGATTTAGCAGGGTTTGAAAGTTCGAAACTAAAACAATGGGGTTAAGGAGAAAGGAAGGATCATACATCAATAAAAGTCTTCTAACACTTGGAATTGTGAGTATAGAAATTTACGCTTTTTTAACATCTGACCTGTCAACATTTAGACAAGCCTATGATGTTTTCAAATTTTCTATTATTCGTAGGTAAGTGGAAAACTTAGCGAAGGGAAGGCGTCCCATGTTCCTTATCAGGACTCAAATCTTACCCGTCTTCTACAATCTTCACTAAGTGGGCGTGGGCATGTTTCGATGAGCATGAGAAACCCTTGTTTTGTAACATGATCCCCCCCCCCCCCCCCGCCCCCCTCCTTTTTGGTTTAGTTCTGTATTGAATCTTGTGGTGATCTCTTATTTTTAGCTCAAAGTATGTTATCTGGTATTCTCGTTTTACGTCCAGCACTTCATTGTATTCCAACGGATAAATGTACATAATAGCTGTTAGCATAAATGACAATGAAGGTCACAGCCATACCATGCATAGCCATGGACATGGCACAGCAAGCTTACAAAACCAGTTGGAGCAGAAACAGACAAAGGAGTTTGTATCCGTTGTGCATCCTTAACTTAGGGTTAAAGTTATCTTTTGTATTCACCAGTTGTTATGTGACACGTAGCATGACCTAGGGTTGTTTTGTAGCTATTTATATAGCTGTGTACAAGCTCAGCCGCATTGTATTAAAAATAACATAGAAAATGTCAAACCCTAGCAGTTTCAATATTGCTTTGTTCCCGTTTTGCTTTCTTGCTTATTGCTTTTATTGTTCAATTATGGCATGGTGCTTTGTTCCACATGGTATAAGAGCAGGTTTTTGACCTTTCTCTACCATGCTACAGCTTTAATTAATGCCTACCCAGCTCCTTTGTCTTCAATCTATTTTTTCCTTTTTTAGGCAAGCATTAAGTCACAAGCTCTTGTCGTGTCCGCTTCAAACCCTCCTGATCCGGTTATCCAGCTGCAAAGCCAGCTGATTAGAAATAAATTTAATGATAACAATTATCTCATATGGAAACAACAAGTCATGACAGCCATTAAAGGTTATGGACTGTCAAACTTCATTGATGGCACTTATAAAATACGAGATCAGTTCACCCAGAGTAAGTCTGGAAATGAAAGTGTGCCAAATCCAGCTTTCCCTAACTGGATTAGACAAGATCAATTACTGGCCTCTTGGCTACTCTCTTCCCTCTCAGACAGTGTGTTGGTCACTACTGTAGTACTTAACACATCCAACGAAGTTTGGGAGGCCTTACACATCAGCTTTGCCAATGAAAGCAATGCAAAGTCTATGCAATATAGGATGCAGCTACAAGTCATGAAGAAAGGATCTTTATCCATGAGAGAGTACATCAACAAGATAAAATCCTACTGTGAAATGATATCAGCCACTGGAGAGAGCAAGTTTCTAAACAAAACCAGATCCGTCATCTACTATCTGGCCTTGGATCCAAGTACAACCCTGTGGTGGTGTCCATAACCTCAAGATCCACTCCCTTCATCCTCAGAGAAGCTCACTCCATCCTCTTGAGCTTTGAGAACTGCCTGGAGACTACAGAGATAACCATCCAAGACCCTCCTTTTTCTGTAAATCTACTGACTCAATGGAACAATTAGAGGAACCCCTTCCCTCAAAGGGGGAAGAGTTACAATGAGAGGAGGTGCAAACAGAGGCCATGCTAGAGGGAGGTTTGGAGGCTATAGAGGAAGAGGGGGTAGATATGGTTACAAGGGAGATAAGCCAAGGTGCCTGATTTGTCATTACACAAACCACACATCAGGCAAATGTTATTACAGGATGGATATGAGCTTCAATCCTACCACCAACAGCACCAGGAGCTATTCTCAGGTCTCAAGCAGCTCTTATCAGAGTGACCCCTCCATCAACATTGCTAATGGCAGTCCTCAAGACTCCATTTCTGAATGAAATTGGTACCCTGACTCAGGGGCTACCAACCATATCACTTATGACATGAATAACCTCAATCTAGCTGCAGAATATCAAGGAGGTGAAACTCTGCAAATGGCAAATGGATCAGGTATGACAATTGCTCATATTGGTAATTCAATTGTTACTGACCAATATAATCCTCCATATCACTCATTTCACCTAAAGAATCTCTTGCACATACCCCAGGTTAAAAAGAACCTCATTGGTGTGTCAAAGTTTGCCAAAGATAACCATGTGTTTTTTGAATTTCACCCTAATTTTTGTCTTGTGAAGGCAATCTCAACAGGGGAACCACTTCTCAAAGGATACTTACAGGGGGATTTTACAATTTCAATCTCATCAACCTTTAAGCCAGCACCTCTTCATTCATCCATCCACCTCAAAGACCTGCTGTTTTTTCTATTTCTACTAGTAATAATGTCTTGGATTTAAATACCTGGAACTTTAGGCTAGGACATCTTGCAATGGATATTGTAAGGAAATCCCTCAAGAGTTGTAATATCTCTTTTTCTGATAATAAAAGTACTTCCTTGTGTTCTGCTTGTATGGAATCTAAATCCCATAAGTTACCTTTTCCTGATTCTGTCACTGATCATTATGGCATTTTTGACCTAATCCACACTGATATATGGGGACCTGCACCACTTAGTTTTTTTTACTGGATATAGATATTATGTTAGCTTCATTGATCACAAAACAAGATACACTTGGCTTTACCTCCTTAAAGCCAAATCATATACTGCTCAAGACTTTATCCACTTTCATTCTCTTATTCTTAATCAGTTCCAGAAATCTATTAAAATTGTCCAAAGTGATGGGGGTGGGGATTTTCAATCACTAAGTCCTTATTTTCAGAAACATGGGATCTTACATAGACTTTGTTGCCCCTACTCACCCCAACAAAATGGTCTTGTGGAAAGAAAGCATAGGCAAATAGTTGAAGTTGGTTTGTCAATGCTAGCTCAGTCTAGAGTTCCATCCAAACATTGGGATGCAGCATTCACTATTGCAGTCTATCTCATAAACAAGACACCCTCCAAAATCCTCAAATACTTGACACCTTTCCAATCCTTATATGGTCAAAAACCAGATTACTCATCTCTCAGGGTATTTGGCTGCTTGTGTTACCCACACCTAAGACCATACAACAAGAACAAACTGCAATTCAGGAGCACAAAGGGTACATTTCTTGGATACAGCCCTTCTCACAAGGGCTACAAAATTTTACTTCCTGATAACAGAATCATCATCACAAGACATGTGGTCTTTGATGAGAAAACTTATCCTTACATACAAAATACAGATCCTATACCACCACCTACCATAGAACAACCTCCCACAGCACCATTACTGCATATTCCACAAATTCATGTTCATGATTCCTTTCCACATTCCACTCCACCTTCTAACAATCATTTGCCTCCACCACCACATTCCCCTCCTTCACAAGTATCAACATCCACTTCATCCTCTAGTAATTCACAGACACCTCTTGATAACACCACACTCAGTCAAATATCAACTAGTCCTCAAAGTCCTACAGCAATCCCTATTGGTCTGATAATCATTGATTCGCCAATTGGCAATGGTTCTTTACC
Source organism: Phtheirospermum japonicum (assembly GCA_014905375.1). Classification (NCBI taxonomy): domain Eukaryota; kingdom Viridiplantae; phylum Streptophyta; class Magnoliopsida; order Lamiales; family Orobanchaceae; genus Phtheirospermum; species Phtheirospermum japonicum. The sequence goes on from BMAC01001346.1 coordinate 61,469, forward strand.
TTGTCCAGATGCCACTAACATTATTTTGCATGAAGGAGCTACAGATCAAAATGCCCATCCCATGACAACCAGGGTCATGGCAGGAATAAGAAAACCTAAAGCATAAATGGTTCAGGTTGATCCCTTTGCTGAACCAAAATCACATTCTCAAGCACTAAAATATCCACATTGGCATGAGGCAATGAAGAAGGAATTTGAAGCCTTGGTTAGGAACAATACTTGGACAGTAACCAAACTGCCACCTAATAGAAAACTTGTGAGTTGTAAATGGGTGATTAAGGCTAAGAAAGATGCAATAGGCTCCTTAACAAGATGTAAAGCCAGATTAGTAGCAAGGGGTTACACACAAGAAGCTGGATTTGACTACCATGAAACATTTAATCCTGTCATCAAACCATCAACCATCAGAACAATCCTTTCAATTGCTGTTTCACATTCTTGGCAAATAAGGCAGATTGATATTAACAATGCATTTTTGAATGGTGATATTGACACTTAGATATATATGCAATTCCCTCCTGGATTTGAGGAACATGTACCTCCTTGAATGGTATGCAGGTTAAGAAAGTCTTTGTATGGTCTCAAGCAATTTTCAAGAGCATGGACAAGTAATCTTGGGAATGTTTTATATCAACTAGGCTTTAAGCTCTCAAAGGATGATCCTTCCCTCTATTACAGAGTGCACAACAACAACATCATCCTAATAATTGCTTGTGTGGATGATCTTATGATCAATGGAAATAACCCCTTTCAAATCAACACAGTGATATCAAAAATCAGCAGTTCCTTCTCTCTCAAAGACCTTGGCACACTCAGCTACTTTTTGGGAATTAAATTAATCTCTCATGCTAATGGCTGTTTCCTGTCACAAGAAAAGTACATCAAGGACCTCATACAAAAAGCAGGAATGGGGGACTGTAAAAGCCTATCCACACCAATGATATCCAATCCATTACTCTCTAAATTTCATGGTCAACCAATGCCAAATCCCAAACTCTACAGACAAATAGTGGGTGCCCTCCAATATGCAACTGTTACTCGGCCTGATATTAGCTTCAGTGTAAACAAGGTAAGCCAATTCATGCAGGCACCTTCAGATACACATTGGAAGGCAGTCAAAAGGATCCTCAGATACCTTGCAGGAACATCAGATTATGGAATAGATTTTACCCCTGCTCAGAACCTACATCTTCATGCTTTTGCTGATTCTGATTGGGCTTCAGATATTGATGACAGGAAATCAACTTCTGGTTTATGTGTTTTCTTAGGACCAAATCTAGTAAGTTGGAGCTCCAAGAAGCAGGGAAAGGTTTCCAGATCAAGCACTGAGGCCGAGTATATGAGCTTATCAAATGCAGCCTGTGATATTGTGTGGTTACAGAGTTTACTAAAGGAATTCCACCTACTTCAGCCACACATTCCAAGAATTTGGGTAGACAACCAAGGTGCAATTGCTCTAGCTTATAATCCAATTCACCACCAAAGGACAAAACATTGGACCTGGATGTTAACTTCATAAGAGAAAAGGTCAGCAACAGGAAAATAAAGGTTTACCATGTCCCCTCACCTGATCAAACAACAGATATCCTAACCAAGCCATTAAGTGGCCAATTGTTCGAGAGATTTCGCCATAAACTATCTGTAATTCAAAAATCCTCTCTCCAATTGAGGGGGCATGTTAGCATACATGACAATGAAGGTCACAGCCATGCCATGCATAGCCATGCACATGGCACAACAAGCTGACAAAACTAGCTGGAGCAGAAACAGACAAATGAGTTTGTATTCGTTGTGCGTCCTTAGCTTAGGGTTAAAATTGTCTTTTGTATTCACTAGCTGTTATGTGACACGTAGCATGACCTAGGGTTGTTTTGTAGCTATTTACATAGCTGTGTACAAGCTCAGCCGCATTATATTAAAAACAACATAGAAAATGTTAAACCCTAGTAGCTTCAATAATGCTTTGTTCCAGTTTTGCTTTCTTGCTTTCATCTTTTATTGTTCAATTATGGCAAGGTGCTTTGTTCCACAATAGCATTCAAACAATTTGTGAGTTTGAAATTATATAATTGTAATATGTTGGTCAAGTGGTTAGCCTTAACATAGTAATTGTTTTCCCTCAGCTTCTTTGTACAATTAACCAAGCATCAAGCAACATGGAGGAAACCCTTAATACCTTGAAATTCGCGAGCAGGGCAAAATGAGTTGAAATCTGTGCCTCACATAATAGGGTGAGTTTGTACACATATATGCTTGGGTGTTTGATACATATCTCAAAGTTGGTAATCATATACTGTTATTTTGTTGCAATTTCAGATAATTGATGAAAAATAATTGATCAAGAAGTATCAAAAGAAATATCATGTCTCAAAGCAGAACTTGATCAACTTAGAAGGGGAATGCTTGTAGGTGTCAGGCCTGATGAATTTATGGTCTTAAAGCAACAGGTATCTTTGACTCTTCATCTTTAAGAATGGGTAGGAAGTTGACGGGGAGTTTAGGTGAAATCTATATCAATCTGTATTTTCTATAGTTTTAGTCAATACTGAATAAAATAGACACTCTACTTATTTCTGTTGTTTATGTTTGTTATATAGTTGGAAGCAGGGCAATTCAAAATGCAATCAAGATTGGAGGAGGAAGAAGAAGCAAAAGCTGCTCTGATCCAAAGGCTAACAAAGCTAATACTTGTTTCCTCTAAAATTACAATACCAGTATACACAAATGAGATGCCTTTTGCTTCTGAGGATGCTGTAAGTTTTTTTTTGTTTTTTTTTTTTTTTTTTTGTATGATTTAGTTAATTTACTCAATTTACTCGCATGTTTAACCAATTACATTCGCTGTCCTCTTGCCTTTGTCATTACATTGAAACTGGAGTAATGTTTGTTCCCAAAGGCCTTTTTGTCCAAATTATCCTGCTTATATTATTGACATAGCCACATAGGTTTATGTATTTCGCCACTCACAGGGGTGGATTCAACATCCTATATTTGGGGAGGCTGTTATAATAAAAAGAAAATATATAATTTTAGTACATTATATAATAAATATTAATACAATTATAAAAAAAATCCAAAATTAATATTGATAATTAATAACAAAAGAAGGAAGTACGAGAAATGTGAAAAGAAAAAAAAAGTTATGTTTTTTTTTTTTTGGGTGTGTTGCTGTTAAGTGTGGAAAAAAAATATACAGAGGAGAAAAAAAAGACAAAAACAAAAATGAAAAAAGGAAGATGAATTACAGAGAAAATAAAGAACAAAAACAAGAATGAGAAAAAGAATAAATATAGAGAAAGGGAATCAAAAAGGAAGAAGGCTCTACGGTGAAAAAAAAAAGGGAAAAACATGCACTAGAAAAAGGAAAAAAAAAAGGTGGAAAAGAAGAATGGAAAAAGGGAGAAGGCTCGATTCGAGCCATGGACCTGTACTAAGCTAATTAATGTATCAATCACTCCACCATAAATATTATTTATTCATATTGGGAGGCTACATAATATAACAATACTAAACCAAAAAATATATATGTACATATATATTATAGTTTTGATTTTTTTTGCGGGGGCCATGGTCTCCCCGAGCACAGCTGTAGATCCGCCCCTGGCCACTCATATGAGTTTTTGATCATCGTAATGAGAATGTGAGACTGAGGTATAAACAATTAGTTAATGGTCTCCATATCTTGATCGAATGGGTGTAGACTTGTGAATACATTTAGATACGGCTGTGTCTTTAACATGTGGTTACAAAACCGTCGGTGTACAAACCGAAACCAAAATCTAACATTCCGGTTCGGGTTGTACCGATTTTCGGTTCGGTTAAAAACTGTCCTTTCTTTTATAACGGCGGTTTTTTCATTTTTTTTTTTATTTTTATGCATCTTGGAAAATTTATTTTTGAAAAAGAATAAAAAAAGGAGTTAAAAAGTAAATGAAAAACTTCAATTAAATTTGAAGAATTAAGTTAAAAGAAATTTAAAAATTATTTTTTTTAAAAGGGACTTTAGAAATTGAAATTCAAAATTTTAACATTTATATTGGAATTAACTTGCCTACATATCCTCATAAAGGAATCAAAGTCCACATATTTCAGATTAATAAAAAAGATTTCAAAAAAATATTTTTAAAAAGGACGTGATTTTAATTCTAATATTATAAATTAAAATTTAAAACTTAATTTTTAATATTGGAATTAACTTACCTACGTGGATAGTTGAGGAGGCTCTGAAGTGCTATTGTAAGAGCATCTCCAATGTAGTAGTGTTAATTGAACATGTATGTCAAACGACATTGAGATTTTATAAAAAAAAGTTCTCAAATGCATCAATGTTAATGTTATAGATGTGATAATTTATTTTATTTAGTTTTAGAAAAAATAAAGAGAGAGAAATAACATGATTGAATGATATATTTATTTTTAGAAAAAATTGCATTGGAGATGCTCTAATGGTCTCTCTCTTCACCTCATCGAGCTATAGTTCTTGTTCGTGTTTATTGACTTTAATCCAATTTTCTAGATTCTTAGGCAATAAGTTAGATCGTTGATCACCAACACAAAGCCCCCCGTGAAAGGCTTGTTCAACGAAAACTGTTGAAATAGGAACGACGAAACCTCTTTTGCAATTTTAAAAAGTGCAGGAAAAATAGAAGCCATTCTTCACCAAAACTGCACAAGATCATTAGTACAATCGGGCCTTTTCGGGAAAAGTTCCCGTTTCAATTACCTAAATAAGATTCCAATTGTTAAGTTCGACTAGCACTACCCCTTTCTCGTTTTTGCTTAATATCCTCGATCAACCTCATATATGGGGTTAGAGCTTGTCGAGGGTTGTTGAACAATGATCTTACATTTGAAGTACTAATACTACGATTAGTACTAACATTGGGTGGATGGTAAAGGTGAAGGTGGAATATTAAACTATCTAAAAAATTGGGTGTATTCATTGAAAAGAGCAAATAAAGATTGTTTAGCTTCTTGAGCACAAAGTAAGGGTCTAGGAGTCTCAATGCCCGAATTTTGAAAAAAGACCTAATGCTTCGTAATAAATTGAATTTGACTTTATATATGCAATCAAACGTTTTTACAAAGTCCAAGAATTATCAATCCAATGACATGTATTTTCCATATTTATTTTTATGATGGAAATCTGTCAAAATATCTGAACATATTGAGACACTGTGTGACAATCTATCAAATAAGGAAATCAAATTCAATTTATATTTACCAATCATGTTATCAAGATCACGAGTAAACTTATTACGTGAAATGCTAGTGCTATGTGGTTTAAATTCACCATTAGGATAATCTTCATAATGATTACTATGTGCATGATTGAAAGGAAGACCTACAACGACAAGAAAATCTTGCAAGAAATTTTCTATAACTACTTTCGCTATATTGAAATAATCTAACAGCTCGGGGGTGTGGCATCTTCATAACAGCTCCCACTTTCTCCGGGTTTACTTCAATAACTCGTTCCGTCACCATGTAGTCTAAGAACTTTCCTGATCGTATACAAAAGGCACACTTCTTTGGATAAAGACGCATGCCATATTACCTTAGTATAACAAAGGCCCTTCGTAGATCCTCCACATGTGAGTCTGCCTTTTTGCTCTTCACCAGCATATCGTCTACATAAACCTCCATGGTAGACCCCAACAGGTCTGTGAACATCTTGTCAACCAACCTTTGATAGGTCGCATGTGCATTCTTCAACCCAAACGACATAGAAACAAAACTCACCTTTCGAGGTGACAAAGCTCACCTTGGGTTGGTCTTCTTTCGCTATTGGGATTTGATGGTATCCTTGCGATGCGCCCATCATGCTTAACAGTTCGCAGCCTGAAGTTGAGCCCAATAGTTGATCAATGCGTGACAATGGGTAGTGATATTTCGGTCATGCCTTGTCCAGTTCGTGAAAATCCACACACATCCTCCACTTCTGTCCAGGTTTTAGCACCTTCAACACGTTAGACAAATACTCCAGGAATTGGATCACTACTTCTCTCTATCTTTATATATGACCTCTTTCAAGTGTCCCGCCTTAATGAGCCTTTCTATTTATTCTCGTAAATGCCTGCACTTTTTTGTCGGATGACCGTAATTGTTGTGGAACCTGCAAAAGAACTCAGATTTTGGATTAGTAGAAATTCGCGTGTAGCTTTCCGACCATCTGATATTGTCAGGTATTTGGTGCTCCATGATCGTGAACACCTTGGCTTGCGGGTGCCAAGGGTGTGAAATCCTCTTCTCCCTACACTCTTCTCGTGCTCTGGTTGGTTATATATTAACTGCTCCAGTAGTTAGGAGTCCCCGAATAGCTTGCCTTGGCTCTCTCATAGGGTCTGATATTTTAGAAATGATCCTTTCTGGATCTACGACCTCTGGTCCAAAATGTAACATATACTCCTCTTCAGTCTCCTCCACTTGTATGTATTTGTCACATATATCTAGAACCTCCTCATAGGTTCGTGCAGATCGCTTGGATAGGGATTTACGCTGATCTTCCCATGTCAACCCTTGATAAAACGCTCCATGTTTCATTTTGTCCGTGGATGTAGGAACCTCTAAGTTAGCCATAGAAAACCGGGTGATATAATTCTTCAAACTCTCCACTGGTCGCTACACCATCGTGAAGAAAAATTGTGTGGTTTTTGTGTGTGACTTGGTGCTAGCGAAATGCTTCAGGAGAGATGCTTTTAAGACTTGAAAGCTGGTGATTTTCACTTTTGGTAATTGGTGAAAACAATCTTGCACTATCACTACAAAAAAAGTGACTTTATGTAACACCAAGAAAGTGTTATTTAATAGACAAAAAGTGATACTATTGATAATAGGCAATACTTTGATTGGTGCTACAGTTGCCCGTGCTACCTTAAATTTTAACTAACACTTTTATGGCCTTTAGTTTCACTTTTATCAAGTGTTACATTTAAAATTTCTATTGTAACACTACTAAGTAGCATTTTATAAGTGTTACATATAATTTTTTGGTAACACTTTTTCTATAAAAATGTATCACTTTCTATGTAGTAAGCATTTTATAAGTGTTACATAAAATTTTTTGGGTAACACTTTTTCTACAAAATGTATCACTTTTTATGTAGTAATTTTTAACTTATGGTAACATTTTATCCATCAATCGTATCACTGTAAATCAATCAATAATGATATGTAATTGTATCACTATCTTTATTAAAGATTATGTWACACTTTTAAACTACACACATAATTTTTTTTTTTTCGTTTTTGTTTTCAATTATCTCCTTTTTCTCCATTACGAACTATTTATTTATAAAATAGTAATGTGCATGTATAAACATCCAATTAATAAAATTAACTCAAAACTACTGATAAACAAATATATGAATATGATTCTAAAATACTTACAACAACGTAGATCAAAAACAAAATTCACAATGAACAAATAGAACAATATCTAAAAATCAATAATTAAATTAAGTTGAATAAACACAACTAAAACTAGTTATCTTGTTCCTTTGCACTCAATTCTCTAATTTCTCATAAAGGTCACCATCTCCATCTTCATCAACCTGAAACATAAATTCACAGCATCATAGTCATAAATTTACAGCCACAACCATCCTATAATACTTAACAACAAAGAATTCACTCTCATATCTACAGTAAAGGCATATAAGAATACTTTGTGATAGTAATTATCTTCTAAAATACAACAAATATGCTATGAAAAAAATAACCTTTCTTCTAAACTACAACAAATAGTTTTCCCAAGAGTGTCAGTATGTTTCAAAATTTTGACAACCAAACATATCATAATCTAATAAATTAGCATAAAAATAAAAAAAAAAATTGCACTTTAGTACATAATCCACCATGTTCTAAGTAGAATGTTGCTTAAACTTCATTTTTCAAGTATGATTTCAGAAGTTATGACCCCAATGCTCGTTGTGAGTTTTATATGGGTGGAATAGGACACTGGACCAAAGGAATGATCTAATTGATGCGGGCCTACTCAGGTTCGAGAAAGACGAAAGCAAAGGGTAGAAGGAGTTTTCACTCTTTCTCGATGCAATAATAGTCAGTCTAGTGAGTTCTTGATAGCATAGGTCTCTAAAAGCATAAGAGTTTTCACTCTTTCTCAAGAATGTATTGTACCTTTCGTGCAGAAAAAATCAAGTTAGTGGTCAAACAATATAAGAAATACAAAGGCCAAGAAAGCATAATTTAATTACACCTTAAATGGACAATAGGTTTGTAGAGTAACATACTACGTACTGAAGATATGTCATTGCACAGGCCATGTCATCTTCTAAATCAGCGAATGCGAGTTCTGGTTCTATCATCTTGATGGAAGAGAATTAGAAGTTAAATTTTTGCATTAATATATATGAAGAAAAACAATTGAACATTGAAAAGAAACTAAAAGGGTAAGTACATATGTTAAAAAAATGAAAATATATAGACAATAGCTGCAAAGTATACCCAAAATTCAGCTAAGTGCCGAGAAGTGTTAGAATTATCTGCACTGAATGTAGGACCAAAAGTATATACCTGGCAGAAAAATAACTGTATCAGATTATATGTGCAAAGCATAGCTATCTGGAAAAGTTTCCAGGAATAGATTAAAACTGAAAAGTATATGGCAAAAAATGCAAATCAAATAAATTACGAGTATAAGTGAAGAACAATACATCAGTCAGAGCAGTAGCATATGTTTCAGCATTGAGTTGCCCAGATGCTGTTAGAAATGCTGGTTTCCCAAAAAAGTCCTGCGAATAAGATAATAACCAAAGAACACACGAAACACAATTCATTACTGGAAAACATGCTTCAGATTCAGAAAGATATAATTTTTTTCTTGTGCTGTATCTAGTCAAGATCCCAAGTCATCAAAGACTGTCCATAGGTCTTGATGAATTGTTTATATTTAACAAGAATGCGCTAGAAACTAATCATGTAGTACATTATATCTACTTCAAGAATAAATAAAAGGCATACAACCCTAAGTGAAAGTATTACTTCCTTACTTAGAATTGTTTAAATAATTTTAAACAAGTCATCCAAAAGAAATTGGATAATAAGAAAAATGGTCATATATTTTTAATGTTAAAACATATTACAAGTTTCTGGTCTTTAGTTTATTGAAATAATATAGACTAAGAAATACTGCCAACCATGATAAAACTTCAAACATCTAACAAAAAAAATCATTATAACGAAAAATAATAAGACATTATGCCCAGCTCACGTAATCACATTTTTAAAGTTCTAAATACGAGTATGCATGAAATGAACTGGCTGAAATATTCGTATGGWGGTTGRTTCAGACTCAAGAAACATAGAGTGGCAAAAAATTACCTGGGGCCAGTCAATTAAACCGTCCTTTGTTTTGAGGATGCTACTCGCTGGAGAATCTGTAACATCCCTAGTGTTTGGAACCTATTATAGGAAAAACTGCGATCAAATCCACCAGCACAAAAATAGAAAATATTCAAGATTTGACATGATCTGACGATTAGGTATGTAAATTGCAGATCCGCAATATATATTCCTTTGAACAATAGATTAAAAAATTGGGTAAAAACAGCACCTAACACGGATTTCTAATTATTGCAGGTAAACAATTTGGACATGATACTCTTGGTTTTTATCTACCTCAAGGAACTATATATTACAAAAAAGAAAGTTATCATTCATTAATATATGTGTAGACCTACTAATGTTGGGCAAAATATTTTTTTTATTAAGAGAAACACAGTAGACATAATAATAATAATAAAAATAAAAATAATAATAATAATAACAATAATAATAATAATAACAACAACAAAAACAACAACAACAACAACAACAACAACAACAACAACAACAATAACAATAACAATAACAACAACAACAACAACGCTTTCCATCGGCCAAACCATGCTCCACGAATGTCCGAGCTGCATAACTAGCTGCATTTCCACCTCCTACTATCACAAACCTGGAATAATAGAAAAGCTAAATTATAGGTATACAACTATAAATTACTAATATGTGTGTCGCTCTTCCTCACTAATTTCTGGACTTAGATTATGAGATAATAGAAAAGCTAAATTATAGGTATACAACTATAAATTCATAACAGGAAGAGAGCAATATAAATCTTAGAATTTAAAAGAAATAGACTAAAACTTGAGCCAGTTTATGCGAAAAAATAAAGAAGAAAAGTTGGAAAAGAAAATATCAAACACTAGAAAAATATATGTAGAGAAAGATACTCATAAAATACTAATAAATTCAAAAACAGGACATTCGAACTTTTAAGTACGAAAAAGATAAAGGTTAAAAATAAAAGGGGAATAAGTGTGAAATAATAGAATTCAGAGTCAAGAAATAGAATCATACCATAAATCTCGTGCAGGGTTTTCTTCACGTTGTTCATACACCATCAAATGTATATTGACTTGACTTTGAGAACACAAGTCTGCATATAGCTTGAAGATTCATAAGTAATGAACACAAAAGATCAGTTTACAAATGAGAGGTGAGTCGAGATGGACATCTCATAATAATAGAATTTGTCAAAGTACCCTAGATAAACCTCCTTAATTTACAAATGCTATAAAACTGGCATGCAAACAAAATAGCTAACTCAAAGGTGAATACTGAGTATTTTTTTAAAAAGAAATTGAGAATAAAAATTTGAATATAAATACACCGTTTGATAGTTAAACTTAAATTATATAAGAAGTGAAATCTCGCAATTATCCCATCACCGGTGCGTCGAGTACCTCGGAATGGGACATCAGAAATGCCTCTCAATCAGCTGGGCAACCTGAAAACCAAAAGGACCAAACTTGAATTAATAATTATAGTTGTTATCTCCTACGGTTAGCTAAAACTCGAACAAGGTAAACAACATAGATGGACTACGTACCTAGAACACCTTGTACTTGATGACCTATATTAAGCAGTCAAATACATAGAACAACATTCTTGATAGAAATAAACATGTCCCCAATATACAGCCAACCATTTTTTTCTAGTGAAGCCATAGTTGCTTTCACCTCTCATAACAAGAAGATTCGAAAATTAAGACAAACAACATCAGTAGATAAAACATTACTAAATTGACCTACACACACGCACACACATATACTTGTTGCACAGTTTGAAGAACAAAAATCGGTGTGGTAGGCCCCATTGAAAAATTGAAAATTAACTAAGCGATAGATAAACAATGAAATTGAAGATTAAAGGTATACTTATGGCAACAATGAGCAACTGGGATTAGCTAACAACAAAACACAAACTCAGAATAATATTGAGTATATAAATGTATTAACTCCACCAAACAAAAAAAAAATGATTTCACCATCGTCTCCATCTCAAAAACCCTAAATGCTATTTATTTATGATAATTACTAATATGTATAATTTATAATATAAACCACGGAGGATCTCTTAAGTGACTATTACTAATCTTGAACAAGGCAACAAACTCTTCTTAAAATAATTCGGAATAAAAAATTCAAATAATATAAATAAATTAATTAAAAATCCAAAGAATTATGTACCACAAAATTCACTATATATCTTTAATCTACCTACCTTTAGAACGTCGATCGAGTCGCCGGAAAATAAATTGAACGAGTCATGTTCATCATCGGAGGTCTCCGTGCAGTTACCGTTGAAGCAATTTCACTTTTTCCGTCCACACCTTTGCCTCTCATTTTTTTTCTCGATAAAATTTTGAACCATTTTAGCCAGGCAAACAGTTCTCGGCTCAAAATCCTCCACGCCATCCTTGTAGCTGTTTTACAGCGGCAGATCGACGACGGCGGCGGTTTACTTCTCTGGCAATCGGTAGAAAGGTCTCTCGAAAAGCTGCTTAAACCTCGACTTCATATTGGCCTCGCTGCTGTGGTCTCGGATTTTGGTTGGGGCTCCGGAAACGTATCGTTGAATTAGACGAAGGGAGAATTGATGGACGGATAATCGGGGAATTTGTAATTGGGATTGGGTAATTAATTATCTTTTAATTCTTATTTGAACAGGGTCTATCATGAATAAATATTTTCACCTATTTTTTTAATAATGCAACTTATTCAAATATAAGGAATTTATATTCAATTTAAAATTAATATTTATTTGTAAAATTAAATTTATTTATGAAATTATCTTCACTTAAAGTGTCATAATATTTTATTTGCAAAATGAATTTTAAAAGTATTAGCAAAATTAAATCAAAGTGTTACTTAAATTATTGTTGAATTAAAGTGATATAAATTTATGTTACAAAAAATTAACAAAAAAAAAGTGTTACTTAAAAAGTGTTACATATAAGTGTTGCATATTTGTAAAGTGTTACATAAATGTTACATAAGTTTTATAATATAAAAAGTGTTACAAGCATGTGTTACAAAAAATACCTAATATAAAAAGTGCTACAATTCTATGTTACTTTATGTCACTTTTTTTGTAGTGTCCCCTTCAACGTAGATAGAAAATCTCGGCATGTGACAACATCAGTATATTATCTTAGTATCGCCTTGTTTTCAAAACCCTTCACATGACTAGTGGGGTCTGAGAACCCGTCGTATTGGAAATCAAACCCTTTATATCCCCGAGGTAGTACTGCCTTCAATATCCTCTCTGAGAAAGGATGCCCCTTAGATTCTGCATGCTCTGTTCTGACAAACTATTTTTGCAGAGCCCGCAATGCCTCCTGTATATCTCTGAATACACGGGAAGAAATCTCAACTTCCTCTTTGTCTCCATCCTTGTTTCGCTGGACTCGATGCTTATGAGACTTTCTCCGCGACCTGTTTTCCTCAAATCTCCAATTATCGTCGCTATCTTCGTCCTCATCTTGTCGAGCTCGGTGTTTGTAAGACTTCCCCTGTAACCCACCATCCATAAGAAGCCAATCATCTACATCATCGTCATCAGATGACAACATGTATTCCACTGGGTACATCCTTCTTCCCGAGCTTCGAAATAACTCAGGACTTTGTCTCCATGGCATCCTCTCTCTGCTCTTTTTTTGGGAAGCGGTCAGTTGCTCTAGATTATACTCATCATCCTTCTAGTACTATCTGTCCTTTCCACTGCCGCCTTCTCTTGCTTATATACCATCTAATTTCTCCAATTTATCTGGAGATACAAATCCCATCAATTGTTCAAGGAATCCCTTGTCGATGTGACAAGTACTCCTTTTTGGTAGCTCCTCCCATTCTTTCATTCCTATGTAGATAGCTTTTTATTTGATCACGTCCGGAGTCTTTTTCTTACGTTCTTCTTCTGGTTGCTTCATCTTTTTCATTGCTGGTCAGGATGGTGGTGTGGTCGTTGTTTGGTCTGTTTCCAAGGAAAAACTCACACAGGCACCAGTTGTAGTTGCACCCGATTGGTCACTACCATGTGAGATTATGTGTGACGCATCTAACGATGCAGTAGGGGCTGTTTTGGGGAAACGAGTCGATAAATCGCTAAGGGTAATATATTATGATAGTCTAATGCTAAATAGTGCACAACATAATTATACTACAACCGAACGTGAATTATTTGTCGTGGTATTTTCATTAGATAAATTTCATTATTACATATTTGGGTCAAAAGTAATTGTGCACACCGATCATGCAGCCTTGCGCCACTTATTCATTAAAATACAAAGTAAACCTAAGTTGATTTGTTATGTTCTCCTTTTGTAAGAGTTTGACGTTGAAATCAAGGATAGAAAAGGATGTGAAAATGTGGTTGCTGATCATTTATCTCTCATGTTAGTAGATAAAGAGTCTAGTAAACTTGATTTTATTGACGACATTTTTCCATATGAGGATGCTAACATTGTTGAAAACATTGCCAAGACTTGGTATGCTGATTTTGTCAATTATCTTGCGTGTAATATTATCCCAACCCCCTTTCTGCACAAGAAAGAAAGAGATATTTGTCCAAATGCAGGAGTTTCTTTTGGGACAATCCATACATATACAAACATTGTAAGGATGGACTCTATCAAAGGTGTGTACCGGACGAGGAAAAGAGCGACGTGTTGAGGTTTTGTCATGACGAGGGGGGACGTTTCGGTAGTCAAAAAGCAGCATTCAAACTCCTCCAATTCGGCTTATATTGGCCCTCACTACTCGCCGACGCACACCATTACTGCAAGACATGCGATAATTATCAAAGGTCGGGCTCGAATCAAGTAATCGAAATCTTCAATGTATGGGGCATCGATTTCATGGTATCATTTCCAAAGAGTGGAGAGTATGAGTACATCCTTGTTGGAGTTGATTATGTCTCGAAATGGGTGGAAGAAATACCAACCTGGAAGTCCAACTCCGAGATCGTTCTCAAGTTCTTAGAAGAGAACATTTTTATCCATTTCAGAGTGCCAAGAGTGATAATAAGCGACGGAGGGACCCATTTCTATAACCGTGCTTTCGAGCAGTTGATGAGCAAATACGGGGTGCGAAACAAAGTAGCAACTCCCTACCACCCACAAACATCGGGACAAGTGGAAACAAGCAATCGACAAATCATGGGCATTTTGGAGAAGACAGTTAAGCCAAATCGTAGATATTGGGCGATGAAACTCGTTGTTGCATTATGGGCATATCGGACGGCCAACAAAACAGTTTTGGGCATGAGTTATTTTCGATTAGTTTATGGAAAGGCTTGTCATCTCCCGGTAGAGTTAGCGCACAAAGCGGAATGGGCAATAAGAAAACTTAATATGGATGTGACCGAGGCCGGCGAATTTCAAAAATTGGAACTAAGCGAGTTGGAGGAAATATGAAACGATTCTTACGAGATGGCATGGGCAAGCAAACAAAAGATGAAAGAAATGCACGACAAAAAGCTTGTTCCAAAAGAATTGGAGGTAGGGAAACTTGTCTTACTATTTAACTCACGTTTCAAATTGTTTCCAGGAATAGCGTGCCATATTTGATCACTAGTATCTACAAATTTTGGGCTGTCACTTTATACGACAAGAAAAACAACTCCACGTTCCAAGTCAACGGTCATAGGGTGAAATTATACCGTGGGGGACCCATCCCTAGAACTGATTGTGAGATCATGCTACTTGACGATCCACATCAAGACTCTTGAACTAAACGAGGTAACGTCTAGCAAATGACATTAAAAGTTTCACTTCTTGGGAGGTAAGCCAAGTGTTTTTATAATTATTTTTATCATTGTACATATTTTTCATACTCATAGTTGTTATTTATGCTTTAAAATGTTTAGAAAGCTTGAAATCAACCTTCTGCACAGCCATCCGATTGGAGGGATGAAGGAAACTGGTTGGATAAAATTTTCTGGGCTACCATCCGACCGAACAATGGTAATGACCGACCGGACAGAAAATACATACAATTCCGTCGGACAAAATAGTATCCGATCGGATGTCGCGGCGAAATCAGCTGATTTTGAACGCGGATTTGGTAAGTGAATTATGCAAGGTAAGCCTAATTTGATGAGGATTCCGTGGAATATATGCTGATTTTCAAATTCTTATTTTTGGTATTCAAGAAAAAAAATTAAGAACGTCCTGATTTGCAAAGATCCTTACACCCCCTTCTCCTAGGCCTTTTACCCCTATAAAAACCCAATGTAAGAGACCTTATTCTTCACAACTATCTTCTTATTTACAAATCCATGGTGTTTAATATTCATTGAGAGCAATGAGCAAAAACCCACCTACCGCCAACTTTGGTTACTAGTGCAGAAACTACTAATTCAGAAGGGTAATTCTGCCTATCCATAACGCCTTTTTGTGCCTTCTGTAGTGACATAGTTCTAGAAAGTCTGTACTTTCCAGAACGCCTTTTTTTACCCTTCTGGATTGGCAGACTTTCTATAAGGGTAAAAAAAAGGTGTTGTAGAAAATAATTTTTCTGATCTAGAATAGTACCATTTCATTTTGATCCGTCACTTTCCAGAACGGTTTTTAAAAAAGTCGATCTGGAAAGTATAACTTACCAGAACGGCAATTTCAAAAAACCGTTCAGGTAAGTTATACTTTCCATAGCGGTATTTTCAAAAACCATTCTGGAAAGAATGATTTACCAGAACAGTATTTGAAAATACCCTTCTGGTAAGTTATACTTTCGAGAATGGTATTTTCAAATACTGTTCTGGTAATCATACTTTCCGGAACGGTGTTTAAAAATACCATTCTGGTAAGTTATACTTTCCAGAAGGGTATTTTCAAATACCCTTCTAGTAAGTTATACTTTCTAGATCGTTAATTTGAAATACCGTTCTGTAAAGCATAACTTACCAGAACGGTATTTGAAAAACCTATCTGGAAACTACTTTCCAGAACAATTTTTTATAAATAACCAGAACAGTTTTGTTGATTATACGTTCTAGAAAGTTTTGCCTTCTAAAACATCATTTTTAGTATTCGTCTTTTCCCAAATGTAAAACATCAAATATACAATATTAAAAACACCAAATCTCAATTGAAAATATACTTCACCAAAGAAAATATTGTGCATCATAAGCATAATCACTCCTACATCAAAGAAGAAAAATTTTAACTCAAAGTAATAACTGCTTTAGGATTTTTCTCATATTAGAGTATTTCAATTTTTTCTCACTGAAAATGGGTACTAAAGCAGTTTTTTGGCGCCAAACTGAAATTTAGGCATAGTTTGGGTACTGAAAATTGAAAATTTACCCTACTAAGAAATATGCATTTTCTGGAGGTGATGCAGTACGAAAGCACAAAGTGAATATTGTGAACAGTTGGTAGAATTTTGTCTGAAAGACAGCGAAAGATAACACCACTTGTTATTAGATAAATTACACTAAGAAATATAAAAAAAAAGAAGTGGCAAATAAGGAAAAGTGAACAAGGAAAGTACTAAACAAGAACAATATTGATGCAATGTTGATACTTGCGTCCCTAGAATGTATACAGTAAATCTTTGATAACTTTACCTATGTTATATTTGCATTTAGCAAGAAAAACTACAGAAATCAAAGTCGCAAGCTTTTCCACAGCTTCTGAATATGCCTAGCAACCACCCAAAAAAAAAAGGATTCAGGAGCCAACATGTAAATAACACATAAATCCACAAATTAGTATTACTTTGTAACAAATCAAGTGCTGCAAATAAGGAAAAGTGAACAAGGAAAGTACTAAACAAGAACAATATTGATGCAATGTTGATACTTGCGTCCCTAGAATGTAGACAGTAAATCTTTGATAACTTTACCTATGTTATATTTGCATTTAGCAAGAAAAACTACAGAAATCAAAGTCGCAAGCTTTTCCAATCAGGTATATAATCATACACACACAGCTTCTGAATATGCCTAGCAACCACCCTAAAAAAAAAGGATTCAGGAGCCAACATGTAAATAACACATAAATCCACAAATTAGTATTACTTTGTAACAAATCAATTCAAATCTCAAAAATCCATTAATTTATGTATTTACCTA